>JASJOG010000028.1:790000-977500 GCA_030142905.1 Heliopora coerulea | reverse complement strand
TCATGATTAATAGTTAAGAAGGGATGACTCTTCGTGCAGAAAACAAACGCTACGAATGTTTAGTTGAATCAATAAAATTTGTGAGTTGTTGCATTTTTGCTATGAACGTGTCAGGCAGCAACAAATAATACTGTAGCGAGAAACATGCGAAGACACAGCACGATCACGGGGTTCCGGTGGGTACATGCCTACTTGTAACATGAGATGGACGTGTAGAAACCACGTAATGGCGTAGAGTTATTTCGGGAAAGAGAGATATACAGTGGTGGCACCAGGAATTCCCCGACGTAGGGACTAACGTCCCGGACAGAGGGGCTAAATCAAAAGGGTCATGACCACGCCTCCATTATAATTTTGTTACTTAAAGGTCGAAAACACCATGTTATATTTCACAACCATAACTGGCTCAACTTCTGACTACAAACAGTTTGCTATTAGATTTGACATGAAGAGAAGAGTCTATTATCTTTATTAGCTAAATCAATAACAGGCTCTCATAGTTTGTACAATATATGTGTGTTCATCAGTGAAAATTCTCCCATGTATGGTCGGGGGAGCTGTAGCCCCTCGGTTCCCCCTCTGGCGCCAACTCTAGAGATATAGTTGAGCCAACCGGGACTCCTGGTGTTGCTTTTAAGTTTTACTTTTTGTGTTTTGTTGTACGTTAAATGCAAATGCCTTAATTGAGAATTAAAACGAAAATTAGTACTCGGTGTGTAAAGAACTAAGTGGATATAGAGTAAGGTTGGGACATTGCCTCCACTTTCTTTGACGACATCTTTCCCCCATTGAGTAAGTGGTTATCCAACTAGTGAACAAACGTCTTAATTGTGGGAATAGTAATTTGACCTAACTCCCCCACCGGCAGTTTTTCTCCAGCACGTTTTGTCCCCCCATTTTGAATAACTTTCCCCGGTCCCAGCTGTAGAGGTGTATGGGGAAGAAAATGTATAACATCAACTGCACTGGACAGCAAAACTGCAGAAGAGACAATAGCCTGGAAAGTGAAATGAGGCACTGAAGAGATGTCCGCCATTTTCTGACATCACTCTTGGGTTCAGTCACTGACTGAAGTTAACCTTTCGGTTATAATAGAGTTCAATGGTACAGCACAGCCTTTCCGATTTATTAGTCAGTGTCCCAGTCCACACACTCGTGCGGGCTCTTTATCCGAGCAGCATAGGTCTGGGATCAGTGATCACCCATTCACACGATCTGATTTTACGAGTTTAATTTCTCCGTTTCAAAAATCAGATCATAAGACCGCTTCTCAAAATGTCCTTCCGATAGGCGGATCGAGCAAATCCAATCGCATGAGCTAGTATCCAACTGCTCAGATAAAAAAAAAACCCAAAAAACAATAAAAAAAACCAAAAACAAACTTTAAATTGTCTGCCTCTCTTCAAACAGCGACGGTGGCCTGCAGCGTTAAGGAAAGAGGGAATAAAACGAAAAACACTGTCAGGGCCTTAAATATTTCGCTCGACATGCCTCCTCCCAAAGTGACCGCTCCAACATATGTGGATCATGTAAAGGTGCAAGTGCAAACGATGAAAACAACACTCGGATAAAGTGACTGAACGTTGACATTCCAGATACCATGAATGAGTTCGTTGATCGTGGTCCGTAGCAGCAATCGGCTTAGCAGTCCTTTCTCCATTTCTTACCTCTTCACTTCCGGATTTTTCACTCGTACCAAGCCCTCTTCCACGTTAAATTGCTTCGCTTCTGTTTGTTGACATTTGAACAGCCGACCATGACTTTGGCTATTTTGCTTACAGTATTGTTTGCTGTGTCACAGTCTAACGCGTGTAATACTTCCATGGACTGTTCCTTGAACGGGGACTGCGTGCAAGGATCGTGTAAGTGTGATTCGGCTTGGACTGGTGAAAAATGTGGAAAGCTTGAGATTCTTCCGATGTACCTTCGCTCAGGTTACCACAACCTCTCCGTCGGTGCATCCTGGGGAGGACTGCCAATCTTTGTCGATGGAAAATGGCATTTGTTCGTTGCACAAATGGTGAATAACTGTTCTCTTCGCTACTGGGGAACAAACAGTGAGATAATTCGCGCAGAGTCAGAATTTCCCGGTGGCCCTTATTCTTACGCACAAAGCGTCGTCCCAGTGTTTGCTCATAATCCGACAATACGCAGAACAAGAGATGGGACTTTCCTCCTTTACATGATAGGGAATGGGCAAAGTGCAGGTGAACCAGTCAATTGCAGCAAGGACGCTGAAGAACTATCAAATATACCACAAAAGACCGATCAAGAGAATGAAAAGTTCACAGGACCGTCACGTCATATTCACATTGCCTACTCCCGGAGCGTCTATGGTCCCTGGGATATCCTTCCGGTATCGTTCACAAATCCGAACGCGTCCAAGATTTTCGATTGTTCCTGGTCAAATCCATCGCCTGTTGTCTTTGAAAATGATAGCGTCCTCATGGCTTTTACCGGCGGCTATTGCCACGAAGGGGTCGAAGCCATAGGCATGGCCGTGGCCACACATTGGAAAGGTCCTTACACGATTAAAACACTGGAATCAATCTTCCCAAAGCCCATTCTGTGCCTCAGTCATGCCCAATATGAAGATCCGTTCCTGTGGAGAAGCTCTCGGGGGTTTCATCTCTTGCTCCACGGTATGTGTCCGACAGGCATGTTTAACTCCAAGTACGCATACTCCGTTGATGGTTTACGCTGGAACGTTTCACCGACAGATCCTTATACATATATTGTCGAATACGAGGACGGATCTGAACGGATCTTTATCCGATGTGAAAGGCCCCAGTTGTTGTTTAATAATGACAGCAAAGCAGTCTACTTGTTTAATGGCGTCCAGCCTATGGTGGGACATTCGTATACTATTGCGCGACCACTGGTTTAAATTATGCGGGAGTTTGTTGACAGGCGAGTTTAAATTTGCTACCTCCAGAATTAACTATTAGGGATTAATAGTTTATATGACACAGTTGTAACGAAACAATGTACAAGAAAACAGAAATAAATTTCGTGGGTAGCAGTTTGTCACTTCAAATAACGGAATTATTGAAGTACGTGGTCCCGGTCCCCTCTAGCCCCTGCGTCGGGGAATTTATGGTTCCGGCCCCTTGCACTAAACTGGGGGTTTTCTTTACCTGGAGCTTAATTTCGAAAGGAGAGTATGGAAATTTGAGTTTTTTATTTCATAGATGTAACAATCAGGGTTTCATGCCAAATTTGTTTTTTATTCCTAGAACAGAGAATCGAATTTTTCTGCTAATGGCAACCCTCCATAACTTTTAGTACGTATAAGTCCATAATACCGATAAACAGATTCATCCTTTAAAACACTAAAGGGAAAATCCTCGTCAAAATGCTAACTTTTATAAATATTTCGACTAACAATGGCATAAACCAAAGTTAATAATTATCACCTCGGAATTCCCTCTGGCTGGCAGTTATATTACTTTTTTTTCTCGCAGTTAGGGTTTGTGTTTTAGTTTAAAGAGACCACCGTTGTTTAGGAAAATGTTGGGAATGTGAAATGAACCGGTCGCTTCATTCGCATTTAGGTGGTAGGTTATTTCCGCGGATACACCTTTTTCGTTTGCAATGCATTTGGCGGAACGGTGATTGCGCGGAAAACATGGCTACGTACGTAAGCGGAAGCGTCAGAAGAGGAAGCAGCATTTGGAGGTCACAGTTTGATCGTTTGTCTGCTGGTTTAACTCACTCCTGGAAACTAAGGACAGTTAAGCAATTACCGTCGATTGAAGAAGTTCGGAATGATGGATGGAAGCGATACCAAGGGAAAGGAAAGGTTCAATTTAAATGCAAGAAGTGCAGAAATACTTGGTCTTCACTACACGGTACGGTTATTTTTCACTACAGGCTCAATACAGACGAATCTCAAGGTGAAGTGAAGATGCAGCCGATGGGACAAAAGTGTAGAGACTGTTCCGCCGATAATTTTGAAGAAGCTGAGTGGTACAGATCTGAAATATCCGAAGTATTAAGTAATCTGTTGGCGAAAGTGAAGGTAAAGTACTATGATTGCCGTCCTAAGTCACGCAATCCCCCTCGTTCTGATCGGAGAAAGATGAATGGACCACATTGTTCTGATCTTTGTGAAGCATGTGAAAAAGGAGTTTGTGCAGAAAAATATTGAAAATGATCACGGGAAATTAGATTTGGGTTGTCGTTATTAACTTGAGATGGACACCTGAAAACCAGGTGGTTGAGTACAATTGCTATGTGAAGGATTCGTATATAATTGTGGTGGTCGTAAGCCCGGTGTTGCTTTTTCAATTCAAATTTTTACATTTTGTTGCACGTTAAATTGCACTGATTAGGGATTAAAATGTAAACTGACTTTCAGTGTTGAGGCAACCAGATAGACGTGGACATGGAAAGAAGGCTGCAGACTTTATGTAATTTTCTCAAACTCTATTGCTTCTCTCCAGACAACTAAGGTAGGCTGCAGGGTAATGAGGAGGAGGAATGAAACGAGATAATTTCTCAGATTCTTAAATATTTCGCCCTGCGAGACCGCTCCCTAACGTGATAGCTCCAACAAATATGTGTCTTGTAAAGGGGCATCTATTAGCGGTGATTACAATAATACCTGGATAAAATGACCGAAAGTTAGCATTACAGATTCCATGAACGGAGTTCGTTGACTGCTTCTTCACTTCCGGATTTTTCACTGGTACCAAGCTCTCTTCCGCCTTAAACTACACCACTTCTGTTTCTTGACATTTGAACAGCCGACCATATCTTTCGCTGTTTTGCTTTCAGTATTACTGTATTTGTTCGAATAAGCGCCGCGGCGCTTATTAAATTATTTACGTCTCACGTGCGGCGCTTATTCGAGGGCGGCGCTTGTTAAAATGATGTGTCTCACCATGTAGTTTAACCTCCCGGTTATATTTCCAAACACTAAAGTCATACATGAAACATACATGAAACGCGTTCCTCAACCAATGCATTTGACCGGATATCAGGTTTCAACGACAAGTGTGACCTTTAACCTACTTATGTTTGGTTTCAAATAACCTTGTGTAAGTAACCGCTTGACTATATATATATATATATATATATATATATATATATATATATATATTCCATATATATATATATATATATATATATATATATATGGAATTCCTCGAATAAGCGCCGCACTGGGAACGCGGCGGTTAACTTTTTTTGCTCGAAATGCGGCGCTTATTCGAGGGCGGTGCTAATTCGAGACGAACTCGAACAAATCCATCAATCGAACCAATCTTCTCAAAACCCAATCTTTGCCACAGTCATGCCTAATATGACGATCCGTCCCTGTGGAGAAGCTAACGGAGATATCATCTCTTATTCAACGGTATGTGTTCGACAGCCATGTTTAACTCCAAGTACTCATACTCCGTTGATGGTTTACGCTGGAACGTATTACCGACGAATCCTTATACATATATGGTCGAACACGAGGACGGATCAGAGCGCGTGTTTATTCGGTGTGAAAGGCCACAGTTATTGTTTAATAATAACAGCGAAGCAATCTACTTGTTTAATGGCGTCCAACCTAAGGCCAGTCATTCATATACTATTGCGCTACTACCGCTGGTTAAAATTATGCGGAAGTTAACGTTTGAGTTTAAATTTGCTATTTCCCGAGTTAACTATGTATACTGTATGTAAGTGGCTGATTACATGAGACCGGCACGAATTTAGACCGCTACCAAAGTGAAAATTTTTATTTACATGAGGCCGGAATGAAACTAAAGGCATGTTCTTGCAAATATTGCAGTCCGCATTCCGAGTTTTTGTTCCCGCCAACGTTTTTCTTGTGCTTTACCTCATCAGTGGTTGATCTGAAGAGATTTCGCGTTTTCATGAAGAAAATTTCGTACCGGTCCGAGTTCGAACCGGTCTGAACTCATTCGTGTCGGTCCAGCACCGGAAATGAGTTAGACTGGACCGAGGTTATTTTTCGAACCGCTCTCATGTAAACAAGAATAAGGATTTGTATGGGGTGCGATCTAAAGTCGTGCCTGTCTGACTTCCAACCGGTCTAAGTAACCACGTTGGTTATTTACCGAGGCACTATTTGTGCTATTTGATTTGGCTTATTAAAAATAAATTTGAATTTTCTTCTTCCACATGCTTACTGCAAATCGTTCTGTTTAGTGCTGGGTTTTTCTGCATGTACAGCTAGACGACTTGTTAATGTCCCAGCCTCCAGGGATAATATGGGACATTAACTAATCAACATTTACCGAAGGTTACAAATGCGGTTCATCAGAGAAAACGTAGGTGATTATGAACTAATAAGAATTCGTAGGTTACATGATACAATTGTAACTAGAAGAGGAAATAAATTTCGTGGAGGAGTAGCTTGCCGCTTGGGGAAACTGGGTAGTAATGGTGGGAAATGGCGCGTAACTGCAGGCATTCTTAATATTGTTGATCGGGCTTGTTGACCATAGTCACGGTGTGCCAGTGTTCAAATACAAAATTTTTTACTTCAGATGAGTGTTCTAAGCAACTCTGTATTCTGTTCCACAGAAATTACGCTGTTAAGGTCTTGCTTTAAGCAGGCAGTAGAACACAGTGGGTCCAAATGCTTGGTAAAAATTGAAAAAAAAGAAAGCAAGAAGTTAGTGAGAGACTATATAGTCGAGGGACTGAGACAAATTATCCAAGATTCATCTTACGAAGGACACTGGAAGGATGAAAGGGACCACGTCTTGTCGATGGCCTACAGTTGGATATTCATCTCGTGGATGAATGGTTCAATGGGAGGGGAGAATATTTCCGAGAATTTCACTCCGATAAATACCACGTTTTACTTAGAAGTGGTCAAATCCTTAAAGTTCGAGGAATTTCTAGTCCAGGTAATGTATTGTGTGCACATAGCATGGACTGATAGAGGTGTGGTCGCAGAGAAGAGTGTGCACCGCATTGTGGAGACATGTTTGTTTGCCTTTTTCTTAACAGAATTAACAACTTTATTGTGGTGAGATTAAGGATGTGTGCATGTTGAAAATCAAATGAAATCAGGTTGTGAAAGACGAGGACCTTTAAAATTCTACAGACGAACATACCCCCTGCACTTCTTGATACACCGTACAGTGAAACACCCCCCCCCAATGCCACACTGTTGGGGGAATATTTTTATGCACTGATTTTGTGTGTGCAATTTTCCTTTCCAACATACTGTATCCAATCTTTCATGTAAAACAAAAGTAATTGTGATTTTTCAATTCTAGTGCCTGTGTAAAGTGAAAGAGGAAGCCACAGAAATTTTGACACTAGAGGTTGTAAACCATGTTGCTGACTGTCCAGATGAACACTTTTTGCTAGATTTTCTTGAGCATTGTCTTAAGCAGCTGAATAAAAACAATGGTTATAATTGTAACACCATTAATAGAATATTCAGTATTTTATTCTTAATTACCAATGGCATGAAAGATCAAATATTGCAATTGAAAATCATTGAAAAACTAGCTCATGAAACAAGAAAGCTTTTACTGGAACTTGAACAACATGACAGGGAAGATAGCAAAGATGATGGTGAAAAGGATTTCATTGATTTTGGATTTTCAGCCAATTTGTTTACCAGAAAACAAAATTTTATTGAATTTGAGAGCAATATGAAATGGGTTTCAAAACAAACAAAGATAAAAGATTGGGGATTTCACTCTTTCATGCAAGTGGAGAGTGATAAAAAAATGCCAGTCACTGTTTTGGAAAACCAGAAACTGTGTGACACAGAAAGACCTGAAGTGAGAAGCAGTACACTCCAACTTGTACTAAGATTGGTTGGTTTGATCAAGCAATTAGTAATGTGTGATTGGAGGTCTATGTTCTGCTGGGAAGCAACTGCATTAGGAAATCCTATCATTCAAAGGATTAAAGAAGATGATTGTCAAACAGTTTTGTTTAATGTTTTTACTACTTGCTTATCATTACAAAGGCATATCAAATGCATTGAAGAAGAAAGAAAGAACGTTCAAGTCTTGATTAATTTGCTGGAGCCATATTTCCAAGATCATGCTACTTTAGAACAGAAAACTGTCATTAGTGAAATTTTAGATGAAGGAGGAGGTGGCAAAACAAGAGGAGTACTCATTGCTAGTGAAGGTACTGTAAGCCAAATCTTGACCTGTAAACCCTTGGATGCCTCCCTCTCCTAAATAAAATAGTCCACCATTGGCCTGAGTAAAATTCTAGAGGTCCACTTTACAGGTAAACTAAAAGATGTTAGGCAGCTGGTTGGAACCCTTCTGAATAAATTTGTCTAGTGAAAACCAGAATAAGATGAGTTAAACTGTGCAATAAAGTACATATACTGTGGTAATTGTAAATACTGGCAGTTTGCTCTTTCATTGCTAAAGGTGACTAGGCAGTCAAACCATCCTGTTATTTACATGTATGCAGCTTACTATGGAATGATTTTTCCAGCAGTCGAAACTCATGTAGAGTTTTTATATCATAATTACATTTTGCACCCTGGAAAAATACCAGATTTATTGATGATACTAGATATTTAAGTAAAACACATGCTGCTTTATTGAATTTGCAGTTGAAACTGATGAATCCTTAAATGAAGAATTGGAGAAAGCAATTTTCAGTATACATGAAAACTTGTTTGGAGCTGAAAATTTTTTTAAGTGGCTGTTAATGACAGAAGACATTTATGAAGACCAAAGATGGCTGGAATGTGTGGTTGCTAATGCCAAGAAGTTTGTCTCCACAACTACAGTTAAAATGTTACTTGATGTTCTTTGTCTTCTTCAAGAGAGTGCTTCTCAAGAAAGTCATAAAAATATTTACAAATCTATAAAACAGGTACTATGGTATAAACCATTTTAGAATGATTGTATTAACCCATACCTAGAAGGCCTTCCTTTGAAAAGTGAAACCTGGCATTAACTAGAGTAAAATTGTATTAAACTGTTCAGGAAGGAAGGGGTTAACTGAGATTCCTGCCTAGATCCTCTTCCTTTCAGGAGTAAACTTTTCTGCTGTTAGTCAAATCTAGGTAGGAATAGGTTATGAAGAATTTATGCACTGGACAATTTAATAATTTTTGATATGGTTAAAATATACCCTTCTCCTGCAGTCAACAAACTGGTAAGAATTTCCAATTAACAGAGAATTAGATAGAGGCTACAAAGCTTTGCCCAGAGGTATTATACCAAACGGAGCCTTTAATATTCCTGATTTAATTTATTTGTGCTTGTGATTTATAGCATTATTAATATGCATAAATTATATGGGATACTGTTACAACACAACGACTAAATTAAAAGGCAAAACACAATTTCAAAAATTTGTTTCATAATTTTCCTTCTTAAGTATGTAATAATTTATGCCTCAGATGTTAATGGAGGATATCAGGATAATTACTAAAAGCTAAGAAGCACTCCACCTATTGTCACCTCTTTGGGGAAAACCTTGTGCTATGTCTGTATTATTGAAAGTAGGTCAGTGTTAGTTGGAAGGACTACAGTGGTACCAGCAACTTTGGTTTTGTTGGGGGTAAAAAGAGTGTTTCTGAGTGATATTGAGGTAATTTTGGTACTGATAATAACTGTACATAATTCATCAATTTGCAATCATTTCAGGTAATTCTGGACTTGGTACCTTGTTTATCTCCTCAGGAACAAGCAGAAGTCATTGTTTACAATTTTGACTTGACCTGCCTTCATTTTGAGTCTCCTACAGATCAATCATTGTTCCTGCTTTCTCATTATCCAACTGGAGATATGAGTTGGATGACTGAAATTCTCACTGTTACAATGAACAAAATCATAAACAAAGCTGAAGATGGTTTTTCCCATGGAGTTATAACAGGGATTACTAAAGGAGCTTTGATTGCACCATACGTTACCTTGAAAGGATTATTGACAGAGGCAGTTAAACATACTGGTCATGAAAAAGTCATTTGTGAGGTAAAGTTAATAATTACAGTGACACTGCCACCAAATCTCTAAAGTATCAAGAACACAAAAATTAAGAATGAGTAGGAAATCTTAAGTAAAAGTATGGAGCAAAGTACTTCACTTTTCACTCTTTAATGAAGGCCCTTTACCCCAAAACAGTTTTTTTGTTTTCATCAATCTTTTAGCCTTTTACACATGAAGTAGTTTGGTTGAGATATGATAAAAATATTTATATTTTTTTATTACTTTTTGTTTGAAGCTTCTTCAAATGATGCCCTGCTTTGCTGGACTCCATTGTGTTGACCATAGTCACCTTCTTGTGAGAGCATTAAATGAGATCTTGACATCTCTATCATCAAAGAAGCAGGAAGGTCAATTTTTGAAATTGGTTGGAGTTCTTCTTCAAGTAAGGGAGTAGGGTGATAAGAACAAATATTAATATATGGAAGAAAAAGGGCAGAGCAATTCAAATTTGACAAGGATTAGGGGTGAAAGAGCAAAGTGGGAAAAGATGGGGAAATAATTGAAAAAAATGAAGTAAAGGGAATTAATGAAGTAGAGAGAGAAAAGAATGGGTGATTGACTTACAAACCAAGGAATGCAAAATGAAGTGGGTAAAAGGGAGAAAGTAAGAAAGAAGGAATGAAAGAAGGAAAGTGACAAAGAGAGGAAGAAGGCAGGAAAAAAAGAATGAAAGGAAGGAAGAAAGAAGGAAAGAAATAAAGGAATTTGCCGGAAATTTTTGTAAAAAACCCCTCTGACCAAATACTTTACCAAAGAACCGCGCTAAACGACTTCAACAAGGGATATATTGTACGACTTCTCGTTCATTTCCCCTCGTTTTTAACAATGTTACGCTGTTTATCTTACCTCGTAACTTGCTCATTTCATGCCGTGTTTCCACCTCTTTAACACACATTAATCGTGCTTTTTATACAAACAACTCAAGTGTTCTCGTACAAAACCAGCTGTAGCGTTTTCTTACATTTTATTCGTCGAGGTTTTTCAATGTACAGGCCTTATTTATCCTTCATTTTTATTGAAATTGATTTTTCCCGCCAAAACTTACCACACCGGAACAAAACGCGTACTATTGCCCGGAGGCACAATATCGTAGGATCCTGACCAATCGGCGTCATTCATTTTACAACGGACCGCAAAACAAGTTCAGCCAAAGATCAGTCATATTAAAAAAAAACATCAGTAAACCGAAAGTATTGGGGGAAAATAACTGAAAGGATAATAATTGAATTTTGCTTAGAGAGAACTCGGAAATGAAGGAGAAAGCTTTCAAAAGTCGATAACAAAACTGACTTTCTCAGCTGTTGACGAGATATTGTAGCATTGCAAGCCTAGATCCAAAGTTTGTTGTAAAATTTCTTTTAAACGGTTAACTAGGATTATAATACTTTCTTTCAAAGAAAGGTATGCCCCTCGTGTATTGTAAATTTACAGATTCGTTTAGTAAAAGGGAATTTTCTCCATTTTCACAGCCTTATATGCATCCAGCACTAAAAATAAAAGAGCCTCCACTGCTGTCAGTACAAGAATTCATGGCGGAGTTTATTCAGCCATTGCTCACAGTTGAGGATAACGGTGGTGTATCCTCAACGCTGGTGCTAAATATTCTTTTGACAGCAATGTCTTCCTCTCAGACCTCTCGGACACAACAGCACTGGATTCTTGATGAAAAACCTTTTGAAATATTGTTCACCATGCTTGAGATGTATCAAGATTGCAAACGTTTCTGGGAAGACTGGGTGTCCGAAGCAAGGTTTGTTTCTTAAAAGCCATCATACAAATAAGACATACAGCCCTAAATTCTAGGATTTTCAACGAAAAGACTGGTCTGTAGAGAATTGACTATTGTCCGGAGGTTACTTTGAAAGTTAGTAAAAGTCCTTAAAACCGCGACAATGTAATTGCAAACTCTGCAATGGTGTTTTCAAGGATTTTTATGTCCTCAAAAAATCTTGTTCAAAGAGTCCGATAGATTTTGTTGAAAAATTTTGAGTTAAGAATGGAGAGTGAACTGGCAACAAATTGCTATGGTCGTTGGTTCAATTCCTGGCAAAAGGCCGCAACCATTTTTTCACAATAGTTCGCGGTTAGGTCTTACATAGGACTTTTGCTTCATGGTCTTTGATTTAATGCGTAACGCTATTTTGCTTTAAAATATTTGAAAATAACTTGAAAAAACTTTTCGTGAAACTTTTCGTGGATTTGTATGCTCATGGTGTATACCGTGACATATAAGGCATAAAGTATGTATAACGTACCTTAACATATTTTGCTGTGATTATAGAAAGCAACGTATGATGTACCTACTGAACTCTATAGTAACTCTTTTATCATAGACCTCTGTGGAAGTGCCATTTGCCATGACATATAAGTAGCCGAAAATCTTGTCATTTGATTGATAGAATGTTATTTTACCAAATACTAAAAACCTGTTTCAGAAGTGACTTTGTTATATTATATAACTCATTCACCAGCGAAGATGAAGCAATGGACCGAGATGATTTCGCCTTAGATGAAGCTTGGACAGAAATGAACGTTGCACTGAAGCTTGTGGATGAACATTTGATTCCTTTGCTTGCTGAAGCAATCTCACAAGAACCAAGTAAATACGCAAGCCTTACAAACTGGTTGACGAGTCAGCTTGAAAAGCTAGGTACGGCGTTACGTATAGACCGTTACTGCATGTCTTGGGGTGCATTTCCAAAATATGTTCGGTGTTGTGAAAAAAATTTCATGAGCCTGCGACATTTTTAAACTCCTCCAGAAGTTTAGTTCGCCCCATGCAGTATAGTTGAGGCTTGATAAACCCACAACTATTGCGAAGGAGAATTTTGAACATCAGTAATGATTTACAACTAGTAAATGCAGAGGAAAATTTCAACCGAATTGTGTCTTGATTTCATGTCCAACAGATATAAATGAAGCGATTTTTTACCTTAAGTTTAATCTGAAAATCTAAATTACTGATTTTCGGGGAAGCTGTTACGTAAATTTGTTAGAAAGTGTTCAGAAATAGAATTGCTAGCGTTCGTAGACGGAGTAGCAACCACGCAGTCAAAGTCTGTTTAACACTGAACTTTTGATAACTCAACAGATATACTGACCTCCGCGTAATATGTTCTTAAAAATGAGTCTATTTTTTAACCTCAAAAGTTCAAAATTGGAATCGCTTGATGTGATTAATAATGTTTTATATCTATCGTCTACCAATCCTTTTGCTGTTTTTAAAATCAGTTATACAAGTACTAATTTGCTTGTTTGTAAATATTTGGCTCGTTAGACTTTCTTCTCCTTTTTAGATTGGATTGCGTCAATACAGATGCTGCCATTATTGCAAGATAATGTCATTACGTGCACAATTAAGCTGCCGAAACCTTTAGTTCGTTTAACGAAAACAAGCCAATTCAACGTTTTACCACTGAGTGACACTGGTAGGTACAAGATATGAATATAAAAATCAATACCCAGCAAAACAAACGGAATAAAGCCATGAGCACAAACTTTATAAACAAGATCATTCCATTTTGCGTTTCTGTTAGTAAATTATAAATTAGCCATCGCCTAGAGTGAGATATTATACCGATGTAACGATACAGAGATGTACCCAGTTGATGATATACAAATTTTCCATGAAATACAGTTCATTCTAGCATTCCTAAACAGCTAGCGTCATATTTCGTGTTTTATCAAGATTTTGCGGCGTAAGATGCGAATGGCAAGGAGCCAAACGTATTACAATTTTATTCAACTTGGCGAGACTGCAACACAGTACAATACAATACGATAAGATGGCCATACAATGAACAGCACAAAACGATGCAGTACAATACAACGCATTATAAAATAACAAAGATTTGATGGACGCTTTTATTAGATACTAAAGCAACTTCATATTTGTTAAACTCAACATTGTACAGTACGATACAATACAATACATTACAATACAGCACAGTACAATGCAATGCAATACAATACAATACAATTCCAAACGTTACAGCTCCTCTACTTTGAAGAGGGGGCTATAAGTTCGTTTCGGTTAGCATAAGCCTTTCTCGCATAAGTTCCACTCACTGTTATCCTGAGAATGATATTAATGTTCGAGATCGTACCTCGGTTACACACGAAGATACACGATAAAGGTTAAAGATAAATATTTTGTTGTAGTGATCCTAACATGGCAACTTTCAATATAAATATTTTAGAACCTACAGAGTCATTTTGGACTATGTATTTTAAGAGTTGCGCACTTTCTAATGAAGTCTACGGGATATATTTGTCAAAGTTAAGAGACGGACATCCTAAAGAGACGGGAGACGACAGTGACTGCGAAGAAATCGTTGAAGCTATGGCAAATGTAAGTGAAATGCAACTAAACATTCACTCAGCGTGGAAATCACTATGATACTCGGACCTTCTTTGTGAATGCAGTTGTTTAAGTTCAGTTTTTTTGAGTAAATATCCCGAAGTGTAATCATAACCTATTGGTTGATGAGCTTGCATGAAAAGTGTCGTTGGATATGTTTCTCTCAAAGAAAAGTGTGTATCCATTCCTTTTTCTGCAAAAGTTTCACTCGTGTACCTGTAACTCGATAGAACATGGAAAATGTTTGTTTTTTTCCAAGGCATGTTGATACCCAATGAAAACCTGTAGGAAAGCCACTGATCTGAATCACATTTCTTAATCTACTTATTCAATAAGTGAATCACAGACATGCAGTAAGTCAATGGCAATACTCGTTTGAGAAGCTATTTCGAAGATTTTTTAATCGATTTTCTCGAAAACAACTAAAACATCGGGACTATGCCCCTCTGTTTTCATTTTTTTCTTGTGTTTGGGATCCCTGATGAAACGCTCAAATTCCCGTTTGAGTTATTACTTCATTTTATGTGTTTATACACACGGTAGTACGAATAGCTTGACGTCATATTGTGATTTATTATGGAACTATGGAATGAAAGTCTTTCATTTGCAAACCACTCGTATAGCACATCTAGTCTGTTTCAAGGCTGCTTTCCACCAGGCGAATTTTATCGCGTGAAGCGACTTTCCCTTTTGTCTCATTGGCTGTCGACTGTAACAAATGAGAAACCGAGTCAATTTACAGCAAGAAATTACGATTTGCGCGATAAAATTTGCCAAGTGGAAAACAGCTTTAAAAAGGGAAAACCACAGCCATTCCTTACAGGGACTTAACTGCAGTTTCACATACATTTGTCATCCTGTTCAGGTACTGCCTTTCTCTACCTGGTTACAATGGCAAAGATTGTTGAATATAGCAAAAGAACTGTTCACGCATGGATATCTGGTAAGTGAATTTTTTGTCATTATTCTACAAGGCATGAAAGTGATAGACACTAATTCTGGTCCAGTGTTTTATTTAAAGAACTAGTTAATTGCTCTGGTTTAAATTTGCTGGGTTCAAACCTCTATGGAGAACGTTTATGCAAACAAACACGTACTTTCTCTAAAAGATTTCCAATTTGTACCTCTCATTGTTCCATTTCTTGTGGAAACTTGTACATGCTGACGATGTGGATCATTTTTGATCGAATCTTTTCTCTTGTTTTAGAGTCTAAAAGAGGTAAAATGGAAAGGTGACCTTGTTGGTTTACCAGAAATAGATAGCACAGGTACAGACGTAAATCTTTCCGGTTAGAAAACTGATACACTGTGCGTTTGGGACCCTGTTGTTAAATGACAGATGATATGTGGACGTCCGCCAAACTCGTATACTCAGAAAAACGATTCTTAAGCCCCAGACGGGATCAAACCCGTAACCCTCTGATTACCGTTGAGGCTCGTCCAACCAGAGCGTACGTACTACGTGTGTTATTTCGCAATATATATGTGTTACATAAAAAGTTTCCTATTACGCATACTGTGATTGGTCAGCTACCGCGCTTATATCAAGCTATGCAAACGCGGTTATGATATCACACCTCTGCCAAATGTCTTCCAGCATTTGTTCTTGACGCGAATGTGAAATTCTCCTTGGCTTGTAAACTAATGAGAACTTATACCATTTGATATTGAAAATAAAGTTGGTTATTCACAGTTACTATTGCTTAGTTGTTTGCTTATTTTATAAAGGAAATAAACTGTTTTGCCGTGTTTGTATAACCTGATGCAAACTCTCGACGAGGTTGGGAGAACTTCCAACCTCCTTCCCGTTTTTCATCAAGCTATATAAACACGACAAAACAGTTTCTATTTCATAAATATGAGATATTACGTCATGCTCAGAACTAGAGGATTTATCGGCCAGACCATGAAAATGGCAGGTGCCCCGCGACAACCATCTTGTAAAAACAAAAAATCTAATTCTTATTCCAGACCTTGCTACTTGTTGCATCGTAAAGACATCGGGTCTTCTGGTGTCAGTACTTCGTTGTATCTCGAGTAAAGATTGGGCGACCTCTTATGTGTGGAATATAACATTAAAGAACTACGTCTCCAAAATAAAGGAGCTGTCATTGACGGTACAAAAAGAAGTAAGTACAGAAAATACTAAAGCAAAAGTAGTTTAACTATGTTATGATATATTTGTAATATAGTTCTTTATTAATATGCGTCCTATCTTAACACAGTGTGGTTATGGTTAACGCCAGACAATTTATTCAGCTTGAGAGGTCTCCTGCTGGTCAAAGGTCTAAATGGCCACCTGAGCTTAAGAAACTGTCTCGGTTTTAAACTTTGCTCCGCAGTAAATTCCTTTTAGATCTAGTTTAATCAAATACCTGACGACGTTATTCAGCGTGGGACCTCCATTTCGATCAAAGGGTTCACAAAAGATGACAACAGGAGATCTAGAAAAGTGAGATATACTATGACGAGACACAAAACGGGTATGAAGGAACTTTTCCTGAAGCTCGTTTTTGTAAAACTATATTACTGTGTTAACAAGTGATGAGTTTAACCCATTGGCTCGTTGGAGATCTCCTCTGCTACATAAAGTCGTCTGGTATATACTAGAACGAAATATTTAAAGTAAACCATAGTCATTCTTAGGAGTTGAAGGATTTAATGCCTTACTATTGTTGTTTAAATCTCTTACCACTGTCCTTCAAATCTCTAATCCTTGTTTTTCAAACCTTTCGTAGAACCAGTTTCTGGTGACATGTCATTTGCTAACCCACCTCAACTACGTTGCTTTCAAGATAATACCAGAAGGATTCCGTGAGAATATTGCCATTGTTGTCCTTGACTTGTTTAACAATTGTCTATCGACCATTCCGAATGTTACAGACAAGAACTCTAAACACCTTGAATACCTTAATGGGATCATTGATATGATTCCTCAGACGGAATTACAGATGACAATGAACAACAAAATACAAAACGTGCTATCAAATAATTACTAGATATTAGGAGGGTAGTCAGTGTACTGAAACGTCCTGTAGATATAAAACAAAGAAATGAACTGCGTTGAAAAGTCATGTACCAGGGTAACACAAATGGTTTTTGGACAAAGTTTGTACTCCACCTTCTATAAAGTTACTGTAAGATATCGCTTTTGCCTTTAACATGTGAAGATACATCATTGATATTGTCCGGAGTATTTCACCACTTTCAATATAATGAATAGTATAATTATCTACAATCGACATTGTAGACTTGTGTATAATATCTATAAAGATAAGAACATGTTATAGATATACACTGATATATAGATACGTGTCTATATGAATATATGGGCATCATATTTAACAATTAATCGCCAAGACGACGTCCAGGGTATTATTCAACAATATTCAATGATCTTGAGGCAAATAATTGTTTTAGTATAATAACACAGGTGATTATTTGGGGAAAAAAATTAATGAACGAGCTGTCTTAAAAACTCCTCGGTTACATTTACGAAGTTAGCCGCCATCGTGCTGTTATATTCACCTGTAGGTGAATATCGAGAATAATGACGTAATTTTCGGGCCAATCACTACGGGGAATTTTCGACAATCACCTGCGTACTTATTGTCATCGCCATAGTGATGTAACTGGGTTTCAACCAGTAGACTCTGTCAATTTAATATTGTTTTAGATGCATTTGAAACAGCCTTTTGAGCTCCGTTCTTCCGCTAAAATTGTACTAAACTATCACCACAAGAACAAAACTCGTGATGCTAATTTAAATTGTAGGCCATTTTTTGCACGGAGTCTACTCCTTGACATTCAAAAGACTGATAAGACAGCCAAGTTGACGATTACGATAGCAGCTAATGAGATCTTTTTATAAAAAGGTCACCAACATGGCCGGGATGCAGCCTACCACTACCTATGCGTAATATAAAAAATTAAAGCCAAGCATGTTACTCGGAGAAAAGCCATGAAACACAGGTAAAGGAAATATAATATTTATTACATCTAACGTTTCGTCGCTATACTCGCAATATCTTCAGAGAACTATTTACAGAAGTCAAAGTAAGCTAAATATATAATTACAAACAAGGTGATAATTAGTTATCTGGACCAATCCAAGAAAGGAGGAACTAAATATAATTCTGACGATATAAATCTTTACCCGTATTTCTTGGTTTTTCTCCGAGTAATATGCTACTGGACTTTAATTTTTATATCATGCATATGTTTTCCGCCTGGTGAATCACTAGCGAACGTTCTGAGGAAAAGATACTACCAATACCTACTTATACCCAACTGTTATGCCCAAGTTTATTACTTTGTACTACATATCATAATTAATAATTTCTCCCCATGTAATTTGTGTGTAAAACCTGAAATCATGCCCAAGTTTCTCTTTGAAATCTTTTAGTCCTTATTAAATTTTTTAAATATTCCTCAGCTTGTTCCTTTGTCAGTTGTCCTTCTTCTACGAAAATTTCTTGTAACGCGTCAGCAACATCCGTGGGCATCTGCTTGGAGTTCCTTAAGACAAGATTAAACAGTTTGCTTACGGCTAGGGTTAGATTTTGGGTCAGGAATAATGCAAATAGTTTGAACCAAGGAGTTTAAAGGATGGGTTGGTGGTTGGTCGTCCAGGTTGTTGTTGTCTTCAGATAGACTGTTGTTCGTGACTGACGTTTCGACTGCCTCAGCAAAGGGAGAAGTATTTGTAAGGTTAGGGAAATGATGTAAATGGTTTGAACCTGGGAGAATCATGACATGTTTGTGGAGGTTGATCGTCCAGGTTAGTGTAGTCTTGAGAAAGACTGTCGGTGAAAGTGACTGACGTCACAAAAAAACTATCACACCTCCATGACTCATACGACCGCCCACTGATGACGCACAAACTAGATACAAAAACAGGCGAACCTCACATTTACTCTCCTTTTGACTCTGAAGATGACCACCGCTAAAGCTGTCGAAACGTCAGTCACTTTCACCAACAGTCTTTCTCAAGACTACACTAACCTGGACGATCAACCTCCACAAACATGTCAGGGAAATGTTACACAGGTTCGCCTACTTATTTGGTACGTCAAGCTATAGGTTCAACAGCTAATAGTTGGTTTGGCATTGCACTTTGTCAACCGTGTTCCAGATCAGGAAAAAGCTCAGCCCTGGTCCCGCAGAGTCAAGTGGAAGATTTTAGTCAGGTTCGCATACTTATATGGTTAAGTCATCAGCTGTTTGCGTCATTACAGGTTTGGCATTGCACTTAGTCAAACCTTGTCCCAGATCAGGAACTCATACCCAGTCCCACGCTTGGATTTCGACCTTTCGCTCGAAACGTCAGTATCTTGATCTCAGAGATCAAGATCTAGAGATCAGATCTCTAGTTTTTTGGCAGAGTTCTACCTTTCAACTTTTTCTCAATCGGTAGGGCAGCGAAACGATTCAGTAACGTTGAGGTGAGAGTTCAAATCTCGCTCAAGTCAAGTACAATTCGTTCGGTTAGTGTAGGATAATCACGAAAATTTTCGCTCTATGACCACTATAGAAGCATGTAATCAGCACCACCCAAAGACAGAGAGTCCTATGAAAGATATTTATGTAAGAGGGGTTAAAGGAGAATGTTAGATAACTCTCATTTCAGGTCTGCTTCTAATCTCTAACCTATCTTATCCCATGCTAATCTCTGACTATTTGTATCGCTCTTCATATGTTTGCAAACCTCTTATTTAAACATACCCTGCCAGGTAACACCACGCCTTCTGCTTTTCGATGTAATCCCAAACAATCTCACTGTTCTCCTTCAAACGATGCTGCACGTAAATTTTTTCTTCCTGAAAGGAAGAATCCTGAATGTTAAAAAAGTTTGAAAGGGTACGTATTTTAAAAACATAAATTTCTTCAACTATCAAGGGCGGATTTAGAGGGAGCGTGGCTAAGCAGGTATGTTTCTCGGAAAATCCTTGTCTATCGAGAAAGTTGGGTGGATGGGCAAACTGTTGATGGGACAGAATTAACCTACTGTAAACTGCAGTTAAATTAGTTGAGGGCTTGGTCGGACGTGACATGTGCCAGGTACTCCGACCTCATGTTTGGAAACTGACCTCCCACTGGGATACTGAGAGTTAAGATTGAAGTGCGGTACGAATGACCCAAAATCCGGGACAACATCTACGCATACCTGGTCACGAGAAAAGGCCGTGAATAGTTTGAGCCAACCACAGTTTTTAAGAGGTAGCCATTCGTTTTCGAAAAAGAAATCCTTATCCCTGTTTCTTGAGCCGAAGAACAAAACGCATCTTCCACCTAATTAACGAGAAATCGAAAAATCTGTGAACACTTTTCATTTTTATGAAATTTCCATAATATTAATCTTCTGTATTTTTTTAGCCCAAGGATACTTCATAAATTAAACTTCACCATGCACACTTCGTAATGGTTATGACGCATCATCATGCGATGCCATAGTCTGTTAACCGATAGTGTGGACTTTCAAAACGAAAGGCTAATCATACATGAAAGATAGAACAAGTTTCCTGAACAGGAAATGCCAGTTACACACGCTAAAGCGCAAGCGATGTAGGAAGCCGGATATCAAGTTTGTTCTGAGAACCGTTACGACCGTTGATGCAATCTATTGCTGCGTCAGATATGATATAACAGTGATGACGTATTTCATTCATACGTACGACAATAGAGCCATTCATGCAATGCTTAAAAAACTTATTAAGAATTCATGAGCAAAATACAAAGAAACATCATAACCGTGTCATGTCTTTATATATGATAAAAACACGTTTACTTTTCTCCACCAATTTTCTCGGCTTAGAAAACATTGATTTTCAAACTTTATTCGCGAATTATCGTATTAAGAGGCTTGTTTTTTAAACCGTTCAAAAAACACGCAATACGTGCTTTATCGGATCTAAAACACTCGGTTAACGCCTCGTGTTTTATATCCGACAAAGCATTCCTGCTCGTTGTTTAAACATTACTTAACAAACGAGCAGTAGTATTTTATTGAATTTAAAACATTCGGCTGTCGCCTCAAGTTTTAGGAACATTAAACCACGAACTGCGAGTCTATTAAACGGCTTCAAAAAAACCCAACTCCCACATACAATCATTTAAAAACTAAGTTTCAAAATTGATGCTGTCTCAGCTTCAGATATCCAATCAGAAGTTTTCATTATTACCATCCAACCATAACATGATAGCTACATTATAAAACTCGTTAATGATTCATGAGAAAAAAAGAAAAGAATTTGAAGTTTAATCAGTTGTTGTAAATGTGATACAACCACTAGTGGTTGTATTACACTGCTTTTCATGAACTTTTCGAGCTATTTTCTCGGCTAAAATCGTTGGGATCTTCACCATATTTGAATAACACGAATGTTTCCATGTTTTCGTCTCATAAGTTTCCTAACTCGCCTTCGGCTCGTGATGTAATGTTTCATATACGAGTCAGAGTACTCTATCGGGATTTCAAAGTCCGAGTGAAATTTCAAATGCCGAGGCGCATTTGAAATCCCGATTGAGTACCATGACGAGTATATGAAACGACTTCTGTTATTCACTAATTAAGACATTGTATAAATCGGATCGGTAAACAACAGTTTTGTGTTAATTAAGTAGTCTATTATGAATAAAATTGTATTTTAAATGATTTCAGAGTCCTAGTACTTCAAAATCTGATTCAAATAAGGCTAAGAATACTTTACTGGGTTTCAAAGTAGGACACGTGGTACAAATGCACGAATCTCGTTGGTGCATTTGCTCATGAATAATTAATGAGTATTAGAATGTATATTCTATACAATACGGCCGCTCATGTTGTAAACATTACATCTAAGCGGTCTATCCCTTGTAAAATACGAAGGCATCTGAATGTCAATGTTTACCGTTTGTTTTGAAATTTCAGAATATTTTAACTGACAAAATCGAAGGAAAAGTTTATGTAAATCCAGACGATTCTGTATCAGATTTATAGCATACTAATTACCAGCCAATTTTTTTTATGTTTTCTTCATGAATTGTTAATGAGTATAATAAAGATCGCCACAGTTTCCCTGAACAGAGCTACTACCTCAGACACGACGCAAAACGCGCCTCTTTACGTGCGTTTCTTGCTATATCATTTGATCTAATAAAGTAAATTGCCTTTATTTATACTGGATAACCCCATCAGCGACCTGAGCTGTTCTCCCTAGAGGTCCAGTAAAGAACACCCCTCATGGGTCCAGTGTTACTTCAGGAGGAAACCGGAGTACCCGGAGAAAACCTGTGATGATTGGTAGAGTCAAACTGGATAACAGTCTTCACACATGTCACCAACGTAACTTTAATCAGATAACTGCACGGAGCAAGAATCGAATCCTAGTCAGTGGTGAAAGACACGTGCACTCCCACTGTGCCACCAGCACCCCGCTATCCTTAAACAATGTAATGCTAACTAAAAGTGTCAGTTTTGAATTATGATTTAGACCTTTATGCGATTGTGAGACTTTGTCCTCAATTAGACTTCGGAATGGTGCACATCCAGTTCCTAGATAAGAAGGAAAAATATATTTCTCAGATCTTCTCGCGTTATGTATGGTTGAAAAGAAGAGGAACGCGCCAGAAATATGATAAGAAATTAGTGACGAATTCTTTAATCCTGATGGTCTTTTAACAGTGATTTCTACGTAGGTGAAATATGTCATCGGCTTGGGGTGGAGAAGTCTTTTCATGGAATAAGACTGAGAATCTTATTAACCGGTGAAGCCACCAACATAAACAATTTTTCTAAGTCAAGAAGAAAAGAGAGAATTGAAAGGAGAGAAGTTAGAGGAGAGGGGAGAAGACATACGACAGAAGGCAAGGTGAGCGGAGGAAAGCGAAGGTAAATGGAGGAACAGGAAGGTAAGGTGAGGTGAGGTTAGGGAAGGGGAAGGAAGGGAAGGAGGATGGAAAGGGAAGGGAACGGGACAGAAAAGATCGAAAGGGGACAAAAACGGGATATAACGGGATAAAAAGTAAGAGAAGCGAATGGCAGGGAGGAAATAAATGAGAAGAAAAGATAGAAATCCACAAGTTCGAATAAAGTAATATGTACAGAAGCGAGTAAACGTAACGGGAAGGACGCCCAGTTAGAAGTAGGAATGAAATGGAGGGCAAAGTAGGCAAAGAAAGCATGTGAAAGTGAAATAATCATCAAGTAAATTCGTCATCTTCATTATCTGTACAAATATTATCGCTTCAGCAGTTGCTGTTGTAGCTGTAATGATGTTTATGTCCTGTAACTATAAGGTTTCTCGTAAACCTTCAGCTACATAGGCATTACCTGGTCCAATCATTACAATCGGCGTATCTTCTTGTTTAGGAAAACTTATGGTTGCTTTTTTAATCCACACTGGAACTCTAACATCGTTCATTTTCTCTGTCCGGTTTAAAGATGCCAGCCATGTCGAACACACGCCCACTCGCGGGGCATGAAGTTTCGTTCTGTATTTCACAACTGCCATTAAAATTTGAACTTCGTATGGATGTGCCTGCAGTTATGAATGAGATTTATGTTACGTTTACATAAATTTCACACAGCGTTTCACAGATGAATCTGTTCTTTTATAAGAAAATGAAAAGAAAACAATATGACTAGACAATTAAGATTAAATTTAAAATTTTTAAAACGACTAATTAACTGAGAAATATTGGAATTAATAAAACTGTTAAAATCCACATAGCCATTGCAATAAATAGTTTTCTTTGCGACTTGTAATTTAATAAATGGTTGCTTTGTCTCGAATATTTATAATTATATCTCCATTTGAAGTACAATAATCATCTCAATTTGGTATAAACATCTCTTTGGCATATCTTCAACAGACTACAAACATAAAAATCTCGCCAGCTAATTTATCTTTTCAGTGGTACATAATCAGGACGAAGTACATGAATAACATTGCGACTATTGATCGGACATGCAGCGTGAAGCCTCTGAAATTATCGACCATGCCTAATTGTTACAACAATTAAATATAAGTTGTAAAAGAAGGCTTTAAAATCAAAATACCTTTTGAGATGAGGCAATAGAGAATGCTCGTGGTTTCAAAGGAGATAGTAAATCAAATAAATACTCCAGTGAAATATTTCGGCTTGCATGTGGAAAATCTTGCAAAACCTACAAGTTAATACATACATTACAGTGATTACACGTTCATCTATCAGTAGACTTAAAGCGACGTACTATCAAACCAGTCAGGGAGCTGGGCCCAAAGAGATAATTTATTAATTAGAGCGGGCACTGCAGCTAAATGTCACTCAACCGCTGGCGACAAATTGAAGACCACCATATTGGATAAATAGGGGGACAAAACAAACATGCAAGTATAATCATGGTATGCAAAACATTGTTGTAATTATCTTGGTATAACAACTTTCTATGGCTGTGTTTCAGTCATCAATAGCGACGCCCTATTGATGACCAAACTTTAAGCGTTAATACTCCACTCAAATTTTATCTATCATCTCAACGGTTAACATTTCCGCAGGGTTCTATAATGATAGTTACGATGGTACAGGTATGTTGGGGATCTATGCACAAGGTGGAGATACCTCAAGAGTTGTTCTTCTTGGTCTGTAGCAGTATGCGTACAGTTCTTCCTGTAACAAATTGGATAGTTTACAAGTTAGGGTAGTTTAAAAAATAGACTTTACCAACGGTAGCTATTATCAAAGAAAAATATAAATGCCTTCAATATTGTGTCTTTTTCACCCTTCAAGGCTTGCTCTGACACAGTGCTTTTTGCTTGAAACATCACCATTTATAAGGAAAAGATTTTTATTAAACTTTCGTAACAATTCAAGACGAGCCAGTTGAATTGACATGTGAAATAAATAGATAGGTCGTGGGCTTCAATCAAGAGTTACAGAAAATGAGAAGCAGTTATAGAATACCTGTTACAAGATCAGAAGGAGTCATGGAATACCTAGAAAACTTAAAAGGCTTTAAAGATATCCTCTCAAACTCATTAATAACTCATAAAGTAAAAACAAAAGAAATACATAATTAATCAGTATTTAGACATCGGATGAAGATTACAGCTGAATTTTGCCAACTTTCGACTGGATTTTCGCCAAAGTACTGTCGTTTGAGAAATAATATCAAACACTCGTCAGGTTTTCTTCCTCCGATTTCAAAATACGTCGAAACTCGTTAAAAAAGCTCAGCGTCGCCTGTAGTGAGAAATCGGAGGTAGAACACCAACTCGTGTTTGAAATATTACATAAGGTACTTCAATATTATTATTAAAATGCCGTAATTAATTACAATACTCTGTGACCCCTTTGCCGGGAGATTTCTCCTTGACAAGTAGAATCATTTGACGTTAGCCAAAGTAAAATGGTAGAAGTCTTATGCCGCCGTAAAACAGTTACTTGAGGTGGTTGTAACTCCTTCACTGCGTGAGCTCTACCCTTAACTATTAAAACCGTCTGACGTTAGCAGAGCCGTACCTGTATGGTAAACCACATTGTCAAAGGCGCCCCCCCCAGGCCCTCTCTAACGTACCCCAAGCACCTTATATTATAATAATTGTATGCCGTTCCTACCAGTACATAACTGAACGAGTTACTTCTATCGAAGATACATTTTTTTGAAAATTTGAAACAGGCGCTTCCGAGCATTGGCAGATGCGAAGTCATCGATTAAACAACAGAAGTCGAAACTGTGATTTAACATTTCCTTGAGTTTTGCAAAATATTTTTGAATCTAGAAAGTAAGACAAAAAAAGTCGAATTTTTGTTTCTGGTTATGTCGCCCGCTAAAACTTCGTGCCCGGGGACAAATGCCCGAGTGGCACACACACACCCACCACTGGTACAGCACTGGACGCTAGTCAGAGTAAACTAATACAAGTTTTATTCCGCGGGAAAGAGCTGACCGATGATTTCTTCCAATAACATTTCCAACTAAGCAAAGTAATCGGGAGTATCCATCAAAGGTATGTAGCTTTCCACACAAGCTTCGCCACGCCGTCGCTCAGTCGGTATGAAAAACCCACGCAAAAAACTTTGCTGACGTTTCGAACAAATAATGGCGGCAGAGATCACCCAAGAGTGAGGGGCAACAAAGATGGGCGATTGTAGGGAGGTGGAGCTCCGTGAAGATTCTTCACGAGCTATGCTATTTTCTTCTTCTTCACGAAACTACCCAAGAAAGAATACAATCGAGTTCGCAAGACCGTTGAACAAGCAACAACAAGACAGTGACAATCTAAAGGGCTGTTTACAAGTGTCATTTTGTGCCTTGCGATTGACATCTTGGAGTATGTGTTTAACTGACGGGAGCGTCGAGGACAAACTGCAGCGAATCTTTAGCGGATATCTTGCTACATAGACTGTCGTGAGTTTACTACACACACCAGGATGACAATCGCAACGTGCGATTTTGTGCGTAGCGATTGACATCTTGGAGTATGTGTTTAACTGACAAGAGCGTCGAGGACAAACTGCAGCGAATATGATTGTCGCGTACGATCGTTCATTCTAGCGTACATAATGTTGTCTCGAGAGCATAGTTCCTGCTTACGATTTACTCACTAATGTAGCAATACGACCTGAACGCGCTCTTGACTTGATTGTATACATGACAACGAACAATCATCTGCGACAATGGTATTGTGTAGATGGCCTTAAGGATTGACAATACGAGTTCCCCCAGTTCTCTTTGTAGCTCCGCCATTGCAAGCAAAACGCCTTGATCAGAACGAACCGTAAGGCCAAAGTTGTTTGGGGAGTTCTATCGATAATCAACCAAAAGATTTGGGAAGCAGAATGTAATCAATGGAGTAGAAACCCGTGCTTTGGCATGGGAATAACGCCTGCATGCACACCAAAATAGCGATCTTTCTGTACTTTCCATAAAAATATAAAGCAAAGTAAAGTAAAGTAAAGTAAGGTGAAGTGAAGTGAAGCGAAGCAAATTAGAATAAAGTAAAGTGAAGTGAAGTGAAATTAAGTGAAGTAAAGTAAAGTGTCTTTATTTATACTGGATAAATCTATCGGCTACCTAAGCTGTTCTCCCTAGAGGTCCAGTAAGGGCCACCCCTCATGGGTGCAGTGTTACTACAGGAGAAAACCGGAGTACTCGGAGAAAACCTGCGATGCTTGGTAGGATCAAACTGGACAACACTCTTCTCACATGTGACCAAGGTAACTTTAATCAGGTAACGACACGGAGCCGGAATTGCACTACCACCGTGCCACCAGCACCCCATAAAGCAATCGATGTACTCATACCAGTCGCCAATATCATTCAACATTTAGTACGCCAACGTACTGATCACTGATGAACGTGAGACATTTCACGTATACCTCATTTACACTGTTAACATTTTGGGCACGACACGGCTAAAACGTTGGCACGGGTGCTTCTATTTTTGAGCACGGCACGAGTGATTTTCACAGTGTAAACGGTGCGGACTTCTCAAAATTTAGCCGTGCCGAGCACCTTTGTATAAGTAGGTCTTGGCACGGCTAATCTGCCGTGCCGTGCCGTGCCCAAAATGTTACAGTGTAAACGAAACTTTATTTTAAGTTACACTTGTTGAATAGTATTAAATCCACACCAAGTACCTGGCCTTCAGCTGATGCAAATTCCTGAAGTTTTTCTTTTTCTAGATCTGACGTCGTGAAGTGAGAAAGCAATTCAAAGAAATATCTCCGAGGAACACCTTGGATATCCCAATAGTTTTCAACAACGTGCCTCACCGTGCAGGGCTGAGGAAGGCCTTTCGGGAGCGGAATATCTAAGAAAAAGTTTGAGGAAGAATTGAAGGTCGGTTACAATAGAGTGAACAAAATGTGGCTAAAAATATAGTGCTAGAGATTGGGACTGTGTGGTTAGTATTTAGTTGCTGTTGTATGAATTATCATTGTGGAACTGGCAAACCTGAGGCCGAGGATTGTGGCAGATCCCTGTCGGAAGCGTTAAACATGTGTAACGTTAATTGTGTGGAACTATGTACTTGGGTGAAAGACATGGATATTAGCGCTACTCCAAGTGAAGGAACCCATACCGGGCAAGTAGAAAAAAACTCTACTTGACTACCGCCTTGGCCTTGTAGCTCAGTTGGTAGAGCGTCGGACTAGTAAACCGTAGGTCGCGGGTTCGAATCTCAACCGCGGTCAAGTAGAGTTTTTCTCTACTTGCCCGGTATCGGTTCGTTCGCTTGGAGTAGTGCTAATATCCATGTGTAACGTTCTTCCCTATGCAGAGGCAGTTTATTGATGAGCGAGAGATGACATCCCAACAGCGACTGATTCAACTGCAACTGCATACGCTTTTTCTACACATAATGACATGTCAGCTACAAAACTACGGTCTACAACATATTGTGACTACCAACTAAACACAAACCCTCGTATCGCCAAACGCTACACATGGTTGAAATTGCTACTAAATGAGGAATTAAAGAAAATAACAGCGACTATAACGTGTTTTTATTTCAAGCAGCTGATCAAGGTATCCAAGTGGGATTATGGGGTGACAGGACAATTCCATTCGATCTCAAAATATTGACTTTCAGAATGAAGTGGGGTGGGAGATTTAAAGGACGGGATTTAAAAACTCACCTGGGTCGTTTTGGGAAAGGAGGATCTTTTGATTGGGTTTTAAACCGAGGTAATTTATAAATTCATCGGCCACTTTGGTAAGATTACTTGGCTGAATCATTAACACATCTCCAGGATTGTAACTGCAAAGAATGAGTATAGTTATACGAACGGTTTGATGGCACGGCTGCTGGAAAGCAAATGAAGTTAATCGGGATGAATGATGAAATGAATGAAGGGTCAGGAAACGGGTCGACAGTTATGAATCCAAAGATTTGTCGAAAGGATTAGTCATTGCATGAAAATATGGAATGATCGTCTGGTCATAGTACAACGAAACAAGCAAGGAAGGGAGGAAGGACGAAAGAAACGTTAAGAAAATCCTACCTCATTCCTGAACCAGTTATATCGAAGGTTATCAACCTTACATCTTGAAAATGGTCTTCAGTTGTAAGCCGTTTATTATCAGTTGCAGTGGACAAAAATGGACGATCTTTCGAAGGTAACTCATTTCCCAAATCAGACCCTAAAAAATTCAAAAATGGTAAAGATACCAAGGATATCAATGAATAAACTCCACCTAACTCCATGCAGCTACCGACAAACATTTTGCAGTTCATATTTATTTGTAAAATCATATGTTTAATTAAGTAATAAGTTAATATTGTAATTTGAGAACGAACAGGGTGTTGGGGAGGGTTGAGAAGACACAAGGTTAAGAGCGTTTTGAAGAAGACAGATCGATACAGTCGAAAACCTCGCGGGCGTCTTTAATTGTAACTTGATATTGAAATGCGAATAAAGAGCTTCATGTATCGACTGGAATTGATTTACTCTAACGGAATAGGGCCGTTATACTCCAACTACAAAAAACGTTTCTCAGATACAGTATAAACGTAGTATGACGAATTTTTCGATATAAATCCCGCCTGAAAACTTTGCGATTTACTGAACGCCAGGTTTGATCGAACTCTTACCTTCCAGTTCCCCATTCTCCACAGCATGTTTTTGCTCAGTTGTATGTCCAACATGTCCGTTTTCTTCTGGCGTTAGTGCTGTGACATTGTATCGCGGACGAGGTCTGAAACAAACAAGTTTAGAAGGCACAAAATCAAGGCAGAGAAAATTAACTACAGGTAGTTCAGTTCGTTTAACAAACTCGCAGTTATTTGAACACACATCACTTCAAAACAAATCATACAACCACATCTACAACTCACTAAAGATTGTTTTAGTATGCTCATAACCAGAACGGCTGCCTTGCGGAAAAGTTCTCATGGGTCAAGTCCTCAAGGACTCTTAATCACGTTTTATACAGGATCTGTTTATATGAGTCCGGCTAACTAGGCTGGCAGGTTCACTGAGTACTCTGCTTATTAGGGACCTTACGATCAAAGACGTCGACTTGAACGACGGCTACCTTGAAAATATCGGTATTTAAAGATTGACCGAAAGATTGACCACCGTGCTTGATACTTACGGCTTGTTTTGTAACTCTTAAATGCTGCAGTTTTCCTACGTTTTCTCTCCAGAGGAAAGCGAGGTGGCGGTTAGCAAGGCTGAAATTTTCACATCGAAACCCTCGAAATAGATAACCGGCCCGGAAAACTTTCCATAATAAAGCAAGCTAACGAAATAACTTTCTATGCTTGTATCAACCAAAAAGCTTTCTAGCTGCACCAACTGAATCGAAAATGACAAAAGCATTGCTAAACAGAGCGAAATAAAATCCAGAGTTAACCTCGTTTTTTCCTAACTTTCCCGCCAAGAACAATAAGCGTGTCTTCCCGTTTCATCACGTCAACACAGCTTGTTCAAATGGGCTCGTATAATCAAGGCCTTAGAAAGCATTCGTCTTTTGCCAGTTTGACCAAGTTCCTATGTGAGTATATCTCATGTAACGGTTCCTTGCTGGTTTCAACAAACCAGAAACTGGTGGAAATTCAAAAACATTTTTTCCCATTTTTCCCATTTATCCCGACCTTTATAGAATTAAGTATGAGCTATGTGTACACATGTAATGCGCTTACTTACTTTATTAAAGGACTGATGATTTCTTTTCCAGGAGGTAATGGCATTAATTCCAAGACCTTTTCCCACAAATTCTTCAACCAAGGATCCACCACAGCGTCTGGACTATTTGTAAAAAAATTAACTACTTAAATCAATGCTTCACGTAAAATGATTTTGCCTAAATCGTCCAAACATTGGGATATTTTTCAACATAATTTTAAAGTTATACATACCCAAGCTCATGTTGGTCATCAGCTAGTCCAAGTGGTATTAAGTTTTGGCAACCAAGCTGGGCTAACCTCTTAAACAGCTTCTTTGCTACAAAATTAAATCTGTACATGAAGAACAATAAAGTGGACTTCTCAAGTGAATTTACACACAATTAGGAAAAGAGCACTACAAGAAAAGTTTCAATTTAATTGCAGAATCAAGTCCATGGGTAACTACTTACTTGGGATAAGATGAGTCTCCCAAGCCAAGAACAGCATAATACACATTGCTAAGGCAGCCTGGTGGTAAATTTTTCCGTAGCAGGAACTTCCAAAAAACCTTCAAAGTATCAAAATGAACGAAAAGTCCTATGAGCACAACTTGTTATTCATAAAGTGCTGTAATGCGGTTATAATGTACAGTTAGGGGCTGATTATGTGGGTAAATTTCAGCCCGGCAGACCAGGTTGAAAAAAGTCCTAATTACATGAGACAATTCAGCCTAGGCTGAAACTGAAATCAGAAGTGAGCCCAGGCAGGAATTTGTTGGTAGCCTTTGTTGTTTTGGTAATTTGCATCTTCCCACATGTGTCAATCTTCGTTTCAGCCTGGGCTGAAATTTTTTCATGCAGTTACATGGGATTTTTCAGCACAGGTGGCTTAAACTGGGCTGAAACTTTATTCACGTAATAGTGAGACAGGGGTGGCACCAAAGGGGGCTACAGCCCCTCCTTCAGGGAGCCTTAGCCCCCCTGTCAGGGAAAAGTTAACCATCCATCGGGGAATTTTCACTGATAAACACACTTATATATTGCACAAACTATAGGAACTTGTTACTGATTTAGCCAAGAAAGATAATGGACTCTTCTCTTCATGTCAAATCTAAAAGCAAACTGTTTCTAGTCAGAAGTTGACATTCTTCTTGTGAAAAATAAGATGATATTTTTGACCTTCAAGTAACAAAATTATAGAAGGCATGGTCATGCCTCCTTTGGTTTAGCTCCCTTGTTGGGGACGTTAGCCCCTGCGTCGGGGAATTCCTGGCACCACCACTGTCGTGAACTCCGTTTTCAAATACTTTATCAAAAGGCCAGGTTGATATTTCAGCCCAGTTGACCAGGCAGAATTTCAGCCCAGACTGAAATTCTCCATGTAATCAGCCCCTTAATACAATTGTTGTTTATAACAATAAGACTGCATGTTTTTCAATATCTCATGCAATTTTATAAGGCTATTTAGTAAAAATTTGCCAGTGTTAAACAAGAGCCTTCCTTTCAACTCTTTAATATAAATTCATTTTAAAATTCATTATTAATTCACGAGGAAAAGACAAAAGAAAATCATAAGCAAGTTGGATCTATATATGTGATAAAGATACATGTGCCTTTATATGTGAAGAAGTTCAATTTTCTCAGCTTACGAAATATAAATTTCCGAACTTTCTTCACAAATTAGCATATTAGGAGGTTCATTTTAGAAGACATTTAAAAAACTCACAGTTTGTGCTTTATCAGGTCTAAAACACTCAGCTATCGCCCAGTGTTTTAAATCCTGATAAAGCACTCCTGCTCAGTTTTTAGATATTACATACAATTATTATCATAACTGATTATAATTCTGTATCAACAAATGCTACTGAGAGTAGTTGGGTTTACTCAGTAGGATGAAGTGTCATAAAAAAGGAAGTGAATTTGATTTCAGTATCATCAGTCCCCAGATCATAAGAAATATTTTCACTTGCAAATCAATAACTATTTTACCTTTCACTGGCAATCAGAAATCCAGTGGAAGTATCTTCCAGAAAACACTGAAAACAAGTTCTTCTTTCCAAGAAATTTTAGAATTTTATAAGGATCATGCATTACAAATACAGTGGAACCCCACTATAATGCAGTTGACAGGGCCCATTGTGAAGACCACAGTATAAATGAAGCATGTTATAATGAAACATGCCTCTAATCCAAGCCAAAGTTAAACAAACCCCACAATCAATTACAGTAGACATTGTCACATGCTGTTCAGAGTTCGGAATTTGCAGTTGTTATCTTATCAGAATTCATATCTTCTTGTTGAATTGCATATGGATTAACAATCCATGGTAAGTGCCATTGTGTTCAAACGTTATTTCAGGTGAGCACAGTAACTGTACTGAGCCAAACAGACTGTTATCATTAACATGGTGTTCCCACAAAATTTTCATTTGCTTTTTCAACCCTCTTTCAACATTGTTTCAGCAACAGAGTTTGACATGTGTAACATTTACCCAAGCAGAGGACTGGCAATGGGAACTTTGGGGTCCATGAATCAACCACATTATGCTGAGTCGCGCATTATATCAAAGTGCGTTACATCGAAGTGCGTTATATCGAAGTGCATTATATTGAAGCATGTTATAGCAGGGTTCCACTGTAATAGTCCTCTGAATGGGACAGTTTTCAGAAACATCTGGCCCGATCTGCCGGAGGGCAGTTATGACACCCTAGCATACAGTTTGTGACCTATATTTGGTGATAAGGCAAGTTCTAATATTCGGGCTGTTGCACAAATATGGTACCTTCATAGATGATTACTGGATGTTTGTCAAGCTGTAACCCCTGAAAAATTATTTCTGAGCCCTGGAACGGGATACTTGCAACCTTCTGATGACTAGTGAGATACTCTAATATAACCAGCATCAGACTATGAGCTAAGTATCAAGTTCAACATATGTGTGGCAACCATGATATGTCAATAATAATAATAATAATCATAATCATAATAATAATCATAATCTTTTATTTAATCACAATATTTTGTACAGCAGAGCTGATGTGGTCAATCATCTATGAAGGTACCTTATTTGTGCAATAGCCTGCATATTGGAATTTCCCTTATCACCAAATATTGGTCATAAACTGTATACTAGGATGTCATAAGTGCCCTCCAGCAGATGGGGCCAGACATTTCTGAAAACTGTCCCATTCAGAGGACTACAATTTATAAAGCATGATCCATATAACATTCCATGATGCTGTTCAATGAATATTTCTAAGCTCCCAAATGGAAAACATTAGTGTCATTTAACAGCATATCATGGCTGCTGAATAGGCAACAAACATATTGAACTTGCACCTTTGCTCACCATCTGAGTGGTAGCTTAATGCTTAGAGCATTTCATTGGTTATATAAAGGTTGCAGACTTGATCTCCATCTGGGGCTCAGAAATTGTTTTTCAGGGATATGAACTTGATGAACAACTGGTGATTATTTATGAATATACCCAGGCTCCCACATGCAAAACATCAGTGTCATGGTACCTTCATGTTGTCAGGTTCTTCTCCATCCCCCGTTGTTGAACAAACAAATATGACAAATTTTTCGTGGATCAAATTAGCCTGAGTTGAAATGGGAGAAATAACAAATAACATTACAACAGAATTTTTTAGAAGTTAACAGTTACATGATTATCATGATGATAATTTCAAATAGGTGAGCCAGGTACAGCAACCCATTTCACAGGACAAGCCATTTTCCTAATTCTTCCTAAAACTAAGTATTTTGGGAGTTGAAGAATTATTCATAACATAACTCAAGTTCTGAAGCCTTCTTAGTCTCCACAGATCTCAGAGTGTGATTGTAAAAATTTTAGTCATAATCAGACTGATGTCAATTTAGTAAAACACCAACAATTTAGCACTTCCTTACAATGTGATATTCGTCCATTCCAAGAACATTAGCAGCAATGAACCTTCTTCTAGACTCTCTTCCAATTCTTTCCGCAACTTCTTCAGCCGTTCCTGTCTGAGATCCATAGAAAACGGTTAACTTCCTAAAATTTAGCTCACCCAGATTCGCCATGTTGGATATTTACTAGTCACCAGGCCCCCAATATACACAAAGGACGCAAAACCGTGAGCTTCTAGACGCTTTCTAGAGGGCGTGCGTAAAATTTGGTGATAAACGGAATCAGAAATTTATGGGAGGTTTTCGCCTGCTTTAAAACGAAGCCTCAAAAGAGTTCAAAACACTTACCATAAAAATGACTTTCACTGACAAACAAACCCCCCCCCCCTCATTTTCATGCGAAAGTTTGGAAAGGTACAAAGGTTTTATTTGACCCTGCTGAAAGGCTTTCACCCGAAACGTCAACACTTCGTTCACTCACTTTTTGGTTGAGTTCACCTTTAAACTTTTCAGAACTTTCAGAACAGAATTGAGAACTGCCTAAGCAGCATATATCCATTTTTTATATTACTGTTGGTTCTAAACAAAGCCTTGTTATAAACCAGATGAAAAAAGTTCTTCAGAAATGACCTGTTTTACGCACTCTACTTGACAGTATACAGCTTATTTCTGTATTTTCATTTATTTTTATTTTCTTAACTTCACACAAGAATATTATCGACATTCTATAGGCTCTTAATTAATATCATCGATGACATGTATCCTTCCCTAAAAATCCTTTTCGTGTGAGGTTTGCACCTGATAGTCAACGTAACGGTAGCCTTTAGGGATTTCTCCGCAGTTTTTACTGTTGGTTGTATCAATTTTTAACTGCACCCCATCGTTCTTAAATCTGGAATTTTTACACTTTAAGAAGTAATCTGGCTCAAGATTTAGTTTCTCGGCAACCTTTACGTATGAATGTATATATGAATGTATGCATACATGAATGTATGTATGCATGTATGTGTGTATATATGTATATATACTGTATATTTATATATATACATATATATATATATATATATATATATATAGCTGACAAGATAAAACTTTTAGAAACCCCGAAACGTTGAAGTAAAGTTTTATAAGTTGTGTATATATGTGTATGTATATGTATATATATATATATATATATATATATATATATATACAGCAATGAAATATATGAATAAAAGAGAAAAAAAAAACTTCGTCAGACATAAAAACCTTTATTCAAGGTCCTCCGAACGTTTCGCCTTTCACGGCTTCTTCAGTGGAGTGAGTTAAAAACAATATTTAGATCCTATAAATACATGCATATCTAAAATTTCCATGATAAAAGAACTCACATAACTAAAATTTACATAAAAATGCCACTAACACTCTAGTACCTAAAGTTAACCTAAAAATAGTAATAATAAAAATCTATATACAAATAGTTCTTCCTATACAACCATTCATAACATTATCAGAGTATTTCTTTATTTCTAGTGCCTCAATGCACTTGTGTTCACCATGATTTTTAATCTTCATGTGTAAAATCTTCCAACTAAAATTCGACATGTCCTTATCTGGTTTATTTATATATATATATATATATACATATATATATGTGTGTGTGTGTGTGTGTGTGTGTGTGTATGTATATACATAGACACACACACACACACACATATATATATATATACACACACACACACACACACATATATATATATACACACATATATGTGTATACACACACTCACATATATATATATGTGTGTGTGTGTGTATAATAGAGTGTTCAATCCCAGGTTGTATATAAAACAAACAGGGTTATGTTCGCAATAACTGAGAGTGCTCGATAAATATCGAGAACTCATGTATATGTACAGATATATCGGTCGAATACCATCAAAACCTTAGCGTTAATCTTGACGATGGACAGGGGACAAACCTTTGGACTTTCGTCGTTTCTCCATAGCAACAGAAAGTCATTGAAAGAACGTTTCCACGTATACATCTACAGTTCTCTGGTTAAATATTGAATAGTCGATTTAAAATGAGCAAGGCAAGTCAATAATTTTGGACGTTAAAGAACGTTTTATTGGGCGTTATTATTTTACTGATAGTGTTTCTTATTACATTTTAATCATTAATATTCGATAAATTTATAATCTAAATTTATCACATATATTATTGTACTAAATTTGTATATACTCATAAATGTATTTATCTTTAAATACAGGTCCCTTTTGTAAAGCACCTATGGGAGAAATTGATTTCCTGTATAAAGAAATAAATTCATTCATTCATTCATTTAAGAAACAGAAAGAAATCTGAATGAAGAAATAAACGCCACTTGATTTTTTGGTGCTATTGTCACATTTGTATTGTGTTTCTATTGTGTTATATTACATCGTATCGTATCGAATGGTATTTAATAATTAGAAAAATGTACCAAAGAAAGCCAATCAGCTATTAATTTAACCTCTGGACTGCGGGAGCTCTCCTCATGAGGAGTAAAATAGTTTGGCATAAGTTAGATTAATATTATGTCAGTCTTATCCCGCCAGAAAAGACTTACAGCTTATTGAAAGCTGGCCAGGAAAGGTCGAATCGAATTAGCCAATTCAAGGTATGCAAATGCAGTTCTACCGGATTCAACTAGTTGTAAATTAGTCGCCTTTTAACCTGAAAATGAACATGTTCCCATAGTAGTTATGAAACGTATTAAAACTACTTTTCAGTTTCCACGCAACAGGTCGGTCTGATATTAGTCAAGTTTCCTTCCAAATCGAGTCTAAGAGGCTGGTTACATGAAACCAGTACGAAGTCAGACCGGCACGACTTGACATCGCTCCCTGTACAAATCCTTGTTTTAGTGGACAAGATACCGGTTCGAGAAAATTACCTCGGACTGGTCTAGCTCATTTCGCGAACTGGACGGACATGAGCGAGTTTCTGACCACTGATGGTTCAGACCAGCTCGTATTCGGACCGGTACGAAATTTTCTTCATAAAAATGCGAAATCTCTCCACGCCAACCGCTGATGTGACGGACAAGATAAGCATTGTTGTTGGGAATTCACGAAAACTCGGAATGCGGTCAGAAATATACGCAAGAACATGGCTTTAGTTTCATTCCAGTCTCGTGTAAACACTTCTGAGAATTTTCACTTTGGTAGCGGTCTGAATTCATACCGCTCTCGTGTAATCACCCCCTCTTTTATTTATTTATTTATTTACGAATATTTTAACAGGATAAAAACTTCAACAGACCTAAATGGGAAGTTTGGGTGAATGGAACTCACCATAGAAAAAGCCAAGAGCTAGTATACACGCACGAATACCTTGACTTTCTATTATCTGATTCCATGTATTGACGATCGTCGATCAACGCTCTATGTAAATTCAGAAACGGTGTTTTCAATACTCGACGGAGTCGCAATGGTTTGTCTTCTGACAAGCGGTGAGAAGCAATCGTTGAGCAGAAATGCTTCGCTAAGCCTGAACCCAAGGGGCAGGTTTTGGTAGCTCTGTTGAGGTTTTGACAAGACAAAGCAACAGCATTGCTTGCATTCCAAAACAAAGATGCACTCAGTATTTTCCAAACACATTAGCCGTAACAATAGCCCCGTTTACACTGTAACATTTTGGGCTGAGCTCGGCAAATTTTGGTGTCGGCATGCAAATTGACCGTGCTGATACCTACATAAACAGGTGTGCTTGGCATGACTAAATTTTTAGGCACGGGTACCAAATTTTGAGAAGACCGCACCACTTGCAATGTGAAAATCACTCTGTGCCGTGGCAAAAATTTAAAGTAGCGGCATCTGTGACAAAATTTTAGCTGTGCCGTGCCCCAAAAAGTTACATTTCCGCATTACGGCGAGAACAATCGTAAAAATAACATATTTGTTATTTTTATAACAGTCACATATTTAACAGTTCACGATGACATAATGGCAACGAAATTCCACAGCAATAATTTAAAAGCCAATTTAACTGTCTACGGACACACATCCTCATAAAATACAAGTAACAGAGTAGTTTGAGCTTTTATTATTAAATAGGCTATCGCATTTGAGATGAGTAATTTCACGACGAAATTCTTACCTTTACGTTTATTTGGTGACAATGCAAGACTATGCAAACTGAAATTATACAACGTTATAATGAAGGACTACGTTTTTAATGGATAGGATAGACAGACACAAGTCGTCAAAAGCTTACGGAATGCAATGGTTATCTCATAATACATTCTTATCACTATTTAGCTTACAAAATCACATTAATGATTATTTCTTAATGACACCAGCACTAGAAAAGATTATAAATGTGTAATGGTGGATTTCCATTTGGTGCAAAATGTTACACGCTCGACTTTTTCCTTTTGTCTTCGAAGCTCACAAGCACAACCAACTAGAAATCTATTGAATTTCAACAATACAGCAATTTCGCGCGCGACATTTTGCACCAAATGGAAATCCGCCTTCAGGTTTGATTGTCTTACGCGCGAAAACAAAATGAGTGACTGCATTTGTTGTCGTTTGTATATATTTTTAATTATGTTTAGACAGGTGTTTTGATTCCCAGTTCCCCGGATGAAATGCGTAACAATTACTATTGCTCCCAAAGACAGTTTCCCAAAGAATTTGGCATTGATTTTGAATGTTGAGTTTCGTAGTAAAACTACATAAAGGCGAGGACTCGTTAGTTTTAAAGGATGCGCTAAGTTAGTTACCGCAGTGTAAAATTCAACGATTTACTCCCACGGGAAGTAATTAACCCTAAATTCCTATCTATCTAGTAATATTGTTTGGCATAAGAATAAAATTGAGAGGCCAACTTCGAGATTACTGGATAATCATACCCTGCAGATATCAATAAAACGAAAATTTTACAAACTTGCATGAAATCTGTTTTTCAATTTCGTATATCAAACAATGTAAGAAAATAATTCGACAAAAATTTAAATTGCAGAAGCTCACGAAGTCACTCCCTACTCAATAGAATTATATCGTTGAAGCTTAACTTGGATAATTTAATGATTCCCGAAAGGGTTTGACCACCAAAGGTGAGTTAATAATCATGAAAGACTGATGTCGCAAATTGCTGGAGTGTTTTTTGTCAATATTGTGTGCCTAAAATTAGAATATTGACATTGTTGCACTTCTAGTAGTGCTTCTTGTATTGCGCTTGGAGACACCACTTTCAGGGAAAGACCAATTTTGAAACGTGGTACCTAGGCGACTAAATATGTTTCTATGGTCAAATTTGTGCATTTCAACCAATGACTATCCACGACCTGTCTTCAGTGCTCGTATTTTTCCACAATATGAGCGAGGCAAAGTATCTGTTGCATCGAAGACACTTTTAAAGTAAGGGTAAAATGCCTGTATTTATACTGGATAACTGTATCAGCTACCTGAGCTGTTTTCCCTAGAAGTCAAGTAATGGCCATCCCTCATGGGTCGATTGTTACTAAAGTAGGAAACCGGAGTACCCGGAGAAAACCTGCGATGCTTGGTAGAGTCGTACTCGACAACACTTTTCTCACATGTGACCTAGGTAATTTTAATCAGATAACTGCACGGAGCCGGAATCAAACCCTAGTCAGTGGTGATAGACACGTGCACTACCAATGTGCCACCAGCACCCCGTCAAACAAACAGTTTTGTCTAAGTTTAACCGGAAAAGTTTTTAAAATAAGGGAAAGCCAAAGAAAATCAAACCACTGTTTTTCACATTTAGTGCCATAAACTTCCATATTAACATCCCCAAAAATTTCAAATGAAAAAGACCTTCTAAATTTACATAGTTAGCACTTCCAAATAAACGTCATGTTTTCTTTCTTCTTTTATTTTTTCCTTTTTCTTTCCTTTCTTCTTTCCTTCTTCCCTTCTTTCTTTCTTGTTATCTTCATGTACGGTAACAAAATCCTGTCCTATAATAAGCCGCTAAAAATAAGCCCTTCTAAAAGTAAGTCCAAGAGATAGAATCCTCTAAAAGAATTTATGACCAGGGTCTAATATCAGAAGTTCATGGTACTTGCAAGCTCACTTAAAAGTACAGCAAGTTTAGGAAACTAAACAGAACCAAAAATAACCAAAAGAATATTTCACTGGTTAAGCATCATGTATTTTTTCCAGAAACACATTACAGTACAGAAATCACACTACAGTAACTAGCACATATTACAAGTATAAATCTTTCCTGGAATAACTTGGTATTGTCCACATAGAATAACATACATAACCACTAAAGCATCAATTATTTTTGTACAAAAATAGTAATGGCTGTTTGTGATATTATGTACACACTTTTTACATACACACTAAATTTGCTATTCAGTTCGTGGAACAATTTTTTATAAAATGGCAAGACTGTTTCTGAACAGTCATTTACCATTTATGTTATGCTAAATTTGACCATGATACAACAGTTTATGCAGTATTAATTCAAAGGAAGACATGGTAATATTTGTACAATATTTTACAGATTTTTACAAACTCAGGAAGGAAACTGAATATTTTTATAAATAATTGAAAAATAGGGTTCTTTTCCAGCTGAAAATGCAAATAATTTGCAATAATGAAAGGAAGTACTATGCTAGTTGCTTAACCACTTACTGGTTGCCAGTTGTCCAAAATGTCATACAAATACATATTTTCCCCCTTCAGATTTCATGTATTGTATGTATAGATATTACACACAAACCTGGAATTTGAAGAAAAAAGCTATTATAAATAAGCAGTGTGTTATGACAATGAAATTTTATGGAGACAAGTGAAAATAGCTTCTAAGCATTCACCAGGTTCTCGTATGATATAGCAATATTTATGCCAAAATATGGTCACAGTCATCAGCCATTTCAATTGTGTCTTCGTCAAATTCAAAGGCAATACAAGAAGGCTTTAATCTCAGTTCATAATCTTCTAATTTATGAATCAGCACACTAAAGGTTGGTCGATCATCAGGAGATGCAGACCAGCAGGAACACATCATGGCATACAAGTCATCAGGGCATCGCAGTGGTCGTGACAATCGTCTTCCTGCTTCGAGGTATGAGGACACTTCATAGTTATCAAGTCCAGCATATGGTTGAGAGCCCAAAGTCACAAGTTCCCATAAGACAATACCAAAAGACCAAATGTCACTCTTCTCTGTAAAGATATAGTATAAGAGGCTTTCCAGGGCCATCCATTTCACTGCTACTTTACCAGGATGTCCCATTTTATGCGAGCCAAACTGGGACACTTTCCTAGCCAGGCCAAAATCACCAATCCTGACATTCAAGTCTCCATCCACAAAACAATTCCTAGCAGCTAAATCCCGGTGAACTACTTTCTGGCTGGCAAGGTACTCCATTCCGCGGGCAATCTGTGTTGCAAAGTTAATAATTTGCCGTGAGCCAATCAGCTGCCGCCGACTACCAACGCCGCGTGAATGTCTCAAAAATTTGTGTAAATCTCCATGTGTCATAAATGGCGTCAAGATTAGAGGAGGTGACGCCGGTTGTAGTACCACTCCAAGTAGACACAACAAGTTTTGATGGTCCAGACTCTTCATGAGGATTGCCTCGTTGACAAATGCTACCATCTGCTCAAACTCGACATCGTCTTGACAAATTTTAACTGCTACATCAACATACTGTTTATTTTCATACGTTTCGTGCGTAGTTAGCAACTTGCCCCTATGAACGCGACCGAACGCTCCTTCGCCGATCACCTCTGAATGAAGGTCAATTTCTTTCCGTGTTCTCAAGCAATCGCTCAGATGCGTGGCCCAGTATTCGTTCAACGTTGAATACATTTCCATTTTGTCGTCCGATTCCTTAGCAAGTGTGAAGGTCGCGTCAGAACTGTCTTTTCCGATCAAAGCCATGCCTGAATGTTCCGAACCAAAAACTTCATCTTCTTCAACGCTTGCTCGAGTAAATAGGCTTAGATCTTGACTATCAAAACTGCTTAATGGACTTATTAAACTGTTCGTTGAGTTAACAGTAGGTGGTTCAGGGGCAGAGCACAAAGGTGTACAATGGTCTGCGTTGCTTGTCGAACAACGTTCGCGCTTTGTTTCTTCACGTTTTGTAATCTTCGTGAAAAAAGTGTTTGGAGATCTATCACGTTTGGGTGAATAGACAACCGTGGGAATTTGAGTAGATGAAATCGAGGTGTTGGTAGGTTGACGTGATAAACTGGTTACAGGAGACAGACTATCTGTTAATTCGTCGAAGCCAAACTTCTTTCGGATACGCTTGACGAACCGCCAGAAGAAAACTACCCCTACAAGAAAGCTAGCGACTAATGCTAAAACCGCACTGATAGACACAACAACCGTGCGACTGATGGGTTTCTTCGTTGTCGCTTCGGTGGTCCTTTCCTTGGAACCTTCACACTGTCGGAAAATCGAGAATTTTAGAGTCTTTTTCGACGAACGATCCAGCTTGGTCCCATTGTAGTTTGTGTAATCCAAGACGAATTTTACGTTTACTAAGCCACCGATTAATCCGCTACAGGGAAACCTGATTTCAAATGTTTTGCTGAGTTCTACAGCAATCACGCCTTGAGTCGGAATCGGCGAAATATGAGGATCTGGCATAATTTTGGGATTTGAAGAAGTAACCAGAAGCGAGTAGCGAACGGGATATTTATGCGTGAACCAAATCATCTCGACTCGTGTCACATTAGGAGATAATGGTCTCGTAGCTTCGTTGAATAACCTCTCGATGGAGTAACGGTCAGCGATGCTGTTCTTAAGAAGGAATATATCATTCCTTACATCAAGACCCAGTTCGAGTTTAGCAAACCGACGATCTATGAACCACGTCAGGCTACCATGCACTCGATAAACGGCAGAGAGAATGTAAATAACAATGGCGACGAAGTTGAATGTACGTTGTATGCTAAGAGGCATACTGCTGGCCTTTCGGACACTTTTCGACTGAGTTTCCACTCGAACCTTCTCCCCATTTCATAACATCAGGATATCGGGCGAAATCCGATAGCCTTGCACCATGTGGCTATCTATTTCGACACGTATGATCACTCCAACTTAGAGCCCAAAAACGTTCACACCTTCCTTCGAACAACGTAAACACTGAACATTCCATTCACTTGCATAGGGGAAGTCACATGCTCTACGTCACTGACCAATCAACATCAATCATCAACCGTCCTTAAAGAACGTCAAACACGGTTGTATCGGATACAACCAAATTTTGCTTTAACGCCTTCAAGTACATAAAAGTTCTTCCTAAAAAAAAGCACACCTATTGGTATCTCTGATATATTCTTTGTGATTTGACTGGTTAAGAGCCGGTTTTGAGTGGTACTATTACTTCTTTTGCTTAAAAACTCTTAAATGTTTGCGCGCAAACATGTCAAGCTTGGGGGAACAACGACAGGAGTTTCCCGCGCGTTTTCCGGTCAAAACAATACTCATCATGAATTAGGATTTTTGAGAGTATAATTAAGGCAACCACAGGAGGGCAAAAGATTTCCTGTTCATCGACTTTGAGAATTCCAAGTGTAAACCACTAGTCCCGTGATAGTTGCTATCCTCGCTTTACTATAACTCAGTGAGAACTTTCCCGCAAGTCTTTAATCAATACTTTTTAATTGAAAATTTATCAAAATGGCACAGCTACTGACAAAATTCGTAAGTGTTCATATCGAGGTTTGAACTCGATAGATATACAAACCTCTGGTAAGCAATCATAACTGCCAAGCCAAAAGAAGCTAAACAGCGTCATACTTCCTTCCTTCCCCATAAAGGGCTCTTAGCTTTTTCTCTCTGTGAAAAGAAGGTTAAAGTCTTTTTCGTATATTCAAAATTTCAAACAGTTTGGGGCTGCAGGCGACGGAAACGAACAGACTACGTGGTGCCCAAGCAAAGATAAACTGAGAACTGCACTGATAAGCTCGAAATTGGCTCCTCTGAAGTTTAAACGGATGCCGTATCGGAAATACCAAAACTGTTCCAACCCGCGTATTTCCAACTGGGCAATACTGTTTGAATTTTAGCAATAACACAGAACAAAATGTCTGCGGGGAACATGACGTGTACTTTATTCATATGAAGTAAAGAGAAAAGACGAAAGTCGCGGGGATACATTCGGCGTGTGGTTTAAAGTTAACGTTGTTGTAAACACAAATATTTCTTTATCTGGACTCTTTAGAGAGCATGTACACGGCGTTGATGGATTAAAAACATATCATTAACAAAGACCTCTTTGGTCTTTACAAACACTGTCGCTCTCCAAAAACAGGACAAGTGATCTTGACCGTACCGAATTGTTTTATTAACGCCAATGAATTCTGTGGTGAAGTGACCACCATACTAAACTCCGACATAGTAAGGACCGAGTTCGTTCCTGGTCAAGACCTTAACTTTAAAATGACAAAGAAAGTGCTCTTTAGGTCAACATTAATACTAAATGGTTAAACGTTGGAGTCTTTCCTCAAGTCAAGTAACAAGCCTTCTGTCAACTGGGGGTCTAGTTCGTCTCCAAAACCAGTGAACAAACAGTGTGAAAGCCAAGTAAACCCGTAAAAACAATACGTTACAAAATTGATCAGAATTGATTCTACTAATTGAAATCGCTTATCTCTCCTTTGTCTATAAAAGGCAGGTGTAAGATCCTGAAAAACCAGTTTCGCCACACGGGAAGTGTACATTTAAAAACCAAACTTGTTCCATGAGAAGCGATGACTGCGTGAATGATGCCAAAAAGATCAGAGGGCAGGAAGCGAGAATGACTTTTGCAATCCACGAAGCGCGTGTGGCAAAATTCGGAAAAGTGTGGGAACTACTTTTTCTATACAATTTTTCAAAAGAGCGCCGACATTCTAAAGTTTTGCCAAACCCGACTGAAAGTACTTCATCGTTCTCCACGACCAAGAACTTCAGGGGAAAACAAGAGCCATCTCATTCTCTCGATTTTTAGCCAAATTTCTGGTCGTGTCGAGTATTGGTCTTTGTTATTGAGCGAGCTATTTCTGTTTATTAATTTATTATATTACATGCCAAGCCATTGTATAAATAAGTTTCTAACTATAAAGCCAGGATTTGGTTCGATGACCGAACACAACATTCACAGCATCACACGGTTTATTAAATCATATTATAGATCAACTTTGATTGTTTTAACCATTTTTATTACAAATTTACAATAGAAATGCGTCGCTGAACTCCACTCAAGAGGTCAGGTCTTCCACCTGGGGACACGTTACGAAGTTTGTACATTCAATTGCTAAGCATAATGAACGCAGCGTAAATGTTTACTACAGTTTATTTTGGAGTGTCTTTGTTCCACGTAATCATATTAATTACAATAGAAATGCGTCATTAGACTCCTCTCAGGAGGTCAAGTTTTGCAGCCGAAGACACGCAGCTAAGATTGCACGTTCGTAAACCGACTCTGCAGGCTAAATCTGTCACTTCCTTTACTAAAAACGGGAAAACCCTCAACTTTGAGCAGGCATTGGGCTTCATATAGAATCATCAACTTACTCGGAATGTCTTCCTGTTAATCCGTATTGTGCCATGTGACGTAGTCACGTCTGGACATGAAACTCAACCCACGCACAGCTAAAACGCTAATCCTTCCAGTCTTACGCCTTACCCTGAGTTGACCTAGGGATTTTTTGTCATCCAAGAAATATTCTCTTCCTTTATCATTCTTCCTCGCTCTTCCTCCCATCCCATGACCCTGTTCGTGACCACGACATCATCACCCAAGACACGCCAAGCATACCCACCAGGAGAATCATCATCCCGTAAAACGAGTTGGACGACTTGAATGTGAAATCTGCCTGCACGATCTGTAAAAAATAAAACAAACCCCAAAATGAAACAGAACGAACAGATGAACGTGGAAATATAACCATGACAAACTTTATTAGTTGAAAGAGACTCTTCGTTAATATAGCAACTTGCATCGCAACAGTTCAAATGTTAACATTGTTATATTTAATGCTGTATTGACCACAGAGACTAAAGAAATCCACGACGGTTGTGTGACTAAGGTGCACTTGTTACGATCAACTGGCTTATTCGCATATTATTGACTTCAAGGCCTCTATTGACTATGAACTTGATGGCAACGTATAACTGAAAACACAGCGGATTTATAGCCATATTTATAAATATAGGATATTGGGTAGATAGTGTTTAGTAACACCAAAAGTTCAAAGATTGGTAACTGCCATGACTGATCGCAAAGAAATATAACGTTTCCAGCAAATGCCCTTCGTCAGAGTAAATTTGGGATCGCACTACAGTTTGGGATCCCGCAATTTGAGATCGAATTACAGTCCAGGCCCAGTTGTTCGAAAGGCGATTAGCTTAATCCTAAATTAGTGAAAATTTTATTGACATATTATAAGAATACTGCTGGATTTAATATAATGGGATATGGAGTACTGGAATGCTGGAATGTAGGAACGTAATACTTGAATTTTTCAAACACATTTTAAGTGGATTCGAAATGTTTTACGGCTTGGAATTTTAACTCGATTGGACAACCATAATATAAAGTTTTGAAAGCCCAGACAAAACTGAGGAACATTGCTGCCTTGGTTGTAATGTCAAACGTCATACATAATTTCATCGAACAAAATATGTAGTACAGACGCAGTATAACAAGGTATGACAAAAATTCAAAAAATGATGGCCGAACAATGCTGAGTTGTTACGCTTTTTCTCGGCGCATGACGTGACGTTTACTTGAAACGCAACGCAACGCAACAGAATTGCGAGCAATGACTAATATTATGATCTCATGAATATAATCTTTGTTAGTTCATGATCACAGAGGCTTCACACAGAATGTAGTTGTGTAGTATTATTTGATTTGGATGATGAAAAATAAATTTGAATTTCAACGTTCCGTTTATTGCTGGGGTTTTGTACATGTACAGCTAGAGGGCTAGTTAATGTCCCAGGGATAATATATATTAACCCTGGGACATTAACTATGTAACTAGGAGTTAAGAACCGAGGTACATCAGACAAAACCGAGGTGAACATGAACTAAGTATAGGTTAGTTACCTCAACCTTGATAACTATGTTTGTTATTCATTCATTCATCCGTTCGTTCGTTCGTTCATTCAAGGTCTTTGTTAAAATCATAGGGTAAAATAATATATCCTAGGTTACAAATTTAAAAAGAGTTGGAATAAATCAAAGTGCTACATTATACTTAAAAATTATTCGACTAATAAAAGTGTTCATAAATCGACTAGTATTTATTTTTGGGCGTTCACTTGACCAATTCCTTAAGTCATAACTAACAGTTTTAACTTTTGGCATAAGACAATGGATTGGATGATAATTGTATCTGGATACTATTATAATTAAGTCTGGATGTTATTAACCTCGATGCTTTGTGCCTCGGTTTATAAATGACGTAGTTACTTCGGTTTCGGTAACTAACCTATGCTTATCAGTTCGTATAACCCACGTAGTTACCTCCGTTTCGGTAACTAACCTATACTTATCATTTCGTACAACAACGTAGTTACATCGGTTTCGATAACTAACCAATACTTATCATTTCATATCATTCCCAGCTTGTTCATGTTACTGTCAGCCTTATTTTACAAACACCAAGCCACTTCCCGTTATCTTAGGTATCTGTCCAATTTAAATGTCCAGGACCTTCCGTAAAATTTTCGGAATGCTTGAAACAAAACGCAACGCAATAGCATTGCGAGACAATGGCTAACATCATCTTATGAACATAAATGAATAGAAATTACTATGAATAGAGCGTTTGCACATGACGTCATAGCCGCCATCTCACGGCAGTTACCAACCGTTGAACTGTTTACTTCAGAAGAAACCCTATTCGACTATGTCAAAAAAATATGAATGTTAATGTCTCTGAGCCGACTAAGGTTTTGACGACGTCGGTAAGTTCAATACTCAGAAGTTATCAAAATAAAAGCATCGGCACGCGTCTGTTGTGAAAACACATGAGCATCATTTAGTTGGTCCAAGTGATAATTTTTGCCACAGTTAAAAGACTTAGATAAGGTTTCTTGATTACAATACTTGATTTGCAACGAGCTTCTAAAGTCCTTTTATCCGATTAACCCAAGTAAATTGAATCACTCCACGTAACTTGATATAAACTCGGAATTAACACAAATTACCCAAATCTTGGCCTCCAAGATATCGTTTTTCGGATTATATTTTGTTTACTGACGTAACAGTAATGTCAAAACATTTGATCATTCCAGCATTTTAAGCCAGAGTATACGTCAATGCCGAGGGAATTTTACTGTCGGGAAAGCTTTTGCATGCCCTTCAAGGATACTTCTGGTAAAATCTCAAAGTTTTATTAATTACCAGAAAAATGCAATGTATTTTTCATTGCATTTGAGCAGAGTCAACAGGTCTAAAACATAGACATGAAAGACTCGCTGGGTGTTTATTTTTCAACACTTGCATGAAAATTCTAACAGTCTAACTCGTGAAAAGAATCACATGGATTAAATATTTTACCCTCCACTGGGGTATCACTAAGCTACAAGAAATCACAGGCATGCTGAGTTTGAGAATTATGTCAATGAACCCCCAAACAGGTACCATGTCCGTTTGTAATTTTTCCCCGAAGCTGCTAACTCAAGTTACACCACACGATATGTTAAGTTCAATTGTCACAGCAGTTCCGTATACTTTTAACACGTTTCACATATGGTTATGCTTTGTGACCCATTAACCGTTTGCCTTCATTCACAAGGCTTATGCACGCTGGACGCGTGACACGATGCCGTTACGGTACGCAAGAAGGTGCAAAAAATTTCCGCGCATTATTACGCGCAGTGTAATCAAAGAGTTCAGTGTGAACGGTACCCACAGAAATGTGTGGCTAATTTCATTCGCGTGACGGCGGTTATGGCGGCGTATTACGTGTGACGAGAACAGGCCTTGAAACCAAACGCGCGGGGGTTCAGTGTAGATAGCTTCGATAAAACAGCGGCGTTCTTGAGGTTATACACTATCTAAAAGATAGAAAAAAAGCTTCTCGACGTTTCGAACGAAGGCCCTTCGTCCGGAGATTAGCTTTTTAGCTTTTCGAGAAGCTTTTTTTCTATCTTTTAGATAGTATATAACCTCTTGAAACCATACACCGACAATTTCAAAAAATAAGGAATAATACAGATTCCTACAAAGATCATCTTGTGAAACCCAAGACGTGAGTCAAGTATAAAAGAATAAACAAAATACAGGTGATACTTCGACTTTATTTCAAAGTCACTGTCAAACAAATACTTATATTAGAGAGCGAGCTATGTTCATTTATATACACTATATGACATTTTTTCCGCTATTTGACGATGTCATACATTGTAGATAAGAATCACAGCTTGCTTTGTAAGGTAAGTTTTGGTTTGAGAATTACTTTGAAACAAAATCTAAACAGCACCCCTATCTCGTTTATTCTTGAATACTTGACTCAAGCCTTGGGTTTTAGATGATCTTTCTTGGAGTCCATTTTATTCTTTAACAGCCCTGAGAGTGCATTCCATGACCTGGTTTCACGACCATTCTGAGTGCCTGCCAGTGGCGGATCCAGAGGGGTGTCCAGAGGGTCCGGACCCCCCTTAATTTTCAAAGTGCCCATCTAAAAAGTCATCCCAAAATTTTTAGATCACATTTCCTGTTGTGAAAATAGTGCCTGTATGTAGATTTGATGTTGTGAAGCTGAATTCCTAACAAAAAAGTGACAAAATGTGAAGCCAGCAGTTCTAGAAAACAAAAAAATCGCATGTAATTCTAACCCCGAATATTTTTGCCCGCTGACGTTGCGTTCCGGATATTCCCGTAGCGTACAGCAATCAGCACAAGATGGTGCCGGTCGTTAGTACGACAGCATCGTTCGTAAAATTTAACAAGTCCAATGGCTTCTTGTCATTAGGATTAACCTGATACATTGCTACTTATCAACATTTTTGTAATATACTGAAAATACGTCCTTACATAGTCTGCCCACATTATTGTGCCCTCACGAATTGCCTGGACCCCCCCTTACAAAATCCTAGATCCGCCCCTGCCTGCTCATCACAATTTGAAACGTGCGACTCTTACAAGTAGGGGCCTGACGAACTTTAAACCGGAAATTTCTGAAATTCTAAAAGCCTTGTCAGGTCCATTTTTAACGTTCCAGCGAAAAACATTGGCATTTGTGAGCGTGGTTCACACGAGTGATGCTACCGCAATCGAAAGCAAGTGGCAAAAAAGTGCCTGTGTTTTCTCTTTTGTCCAGCACTTCTGCTTGTGGCTGGAACGCAACATGTTGTGGAGAATAGGGAATTGTGGAGAATAGAGATCTGAGACGAGTAATGATCCCGAATTTTAGGCCAAACAACCCGTTGCCCTTGCCTGAGAGGACTTGTTGCGCGTGCGCGAATGCAACAATGTCGAAGTATGCGGCCAAACGAATGCAACTTTGTTGGTCCTACAGGAGAACAAAAGAAATGCTGAACGATGTTGCATCAAGTGTTTGATGGAAATCAAATTTCGTTCAACATCATACAACATCACTCAACATGATGGACAAACTTCGTTCAACATGCAGGGCCGTACTCAGAAAATTCCACAGGGGGGGGTGTAAGCTCACTTCAACCGACTGACGCACGAGCTTGTACTGACTATATCCTTTCAATCGAAGCTTTTGTCTTTCGGTCGAGTGCCTACTAAAATGACGCTTGTCAGCTGGTGAAATGGTCAATTAGTCCTACGATGATAAGTACGCACTATCAATACGGAATGAAAACATGATGGCATTTTAATATTAAAATTCCCGTCTTTGGTGATCTCTCGTTGATTACATGTAAGCAAAACATTTAACATCAACTTTAGATTTGTGAGTATTAAATTTGGTAGTTTGAAATTAACTTAAATTCCTAAGTGCTAAAAGTTAATGATTCCATTTGTCCGGGCTTTAATGATTCTACTTATCCGTGTTAAATCGAACACGTCTTTTCTTCAAATGAACCCAGTTTTGAATAATGGTGTTCAGATCTAACCCCTCTGAAAGATCTCTTTCACATGAAATCAACATAAGAGATTCCAGGCGATCTTGGAGCATAGTGCTTCTTAGCTTGTTCTTGACCACTTTCAGTTTGCTGAATAATCTTTCATTTGAAGCTGCAGTGACTGGTGCCGTTTGAAGAAAGGTGAACGCCATGTTCAAGGTGGGGTAGACATTACTGACGAAGGCCGCAACTTCACGGACTGACTTGGTTTTCAACGGCTTTCCATCGACAGACTCTTCTCTCAACAATGAGCTCCCCGACAAGGCTTTCACTTGTTAAGCTTCCGCCCAACAACTTGCACAAACTCTCTGCTAATTCTTCACTGATTTATTCCCACTGTGCCAGCAAGACTGAAAAGGATTTTATGTTCATAAAAACCCGATTCCAGTTCTCTCTACAATCTGTAACAATCTGGTCAAGAACAGAGAACGTATTATCCAGCCTCCTTGGGGGCACTCTTCTCCTGTGATGATGACTGAATTCTTCTTCCGGGTCGCATCCAACATGCCTTGCCACCGCTGCAGCAGCCTTCACTTGCTTATCTACATCAACTTCATTGCGAATCCTTTCCAAAGCCTTTGTTGTTGTGGACAACAAAGTAAGCGCATCAAGCAAGTTCAAACCTTCTTCCTGAAGCTGAACGACGAGCACCTTGCAATGACGCATAATAAATCTCATTATTTCCAGGCTGAAAATGAAGTCGTACATTTTCATGTTCTTCAAAAGTGCCTTGGCCTGATCACGGGTGTTCGTGTCCGAATCCAGCTGTTTGTTGATACTTTTCTGAAGCAGAGAGACTATCGACTCAAAGGAGATCCAACCACTGTCGATGGACTCCGATCTGGCTATCCACCAAGTTTGGGAAACAATTCGTAGTTTTAATGCTCCTTCGACGCTCTCTTGCGCTTTTGTAGGTGCTTCAGACTGCTTGGTGCTGCTTGAGAAAAACGAGTACAATGATTATAGGACGACAAACATTGATGACACGATGGTACAAGCTTTGCAACTTCGCTCTACATTTGTATTCAACCGATGGGCTTGGCACGGAATGTAAGGCACTTCCTTCTCTGGGAAATCTTTTTTGATCTTCTCATTAAGCTTCTTGTGACAACCGTTGTACTCTCCAGACATACACGCCGTGAAGTCATAGGACTGGAAAAAGAGTTTCCCCACATCGACACTTTGCTCGTTGAGACATCTCAATATCTCTGTTGCATGTCCATCACCAGATTTATCTCCAAGCACCGTCAAAGAAAGCAAACGTTCCACCGGTTTGTTATCTGCGACGTACATCACAACGATAGACATCTGGTCTTTATTGCTCGTATCGGGAGTCGTGTCGGCCATCACCAAGAATGTTGGTGCTTCTTCTAATTCCTTGACAACTCGAGTAACACGACTTTCAGTCGGCAGAAATTATGTTTTAGTCGGCAGACTGCGAACTAAAACATAATTTCTGCCGACTGAAAGTCGTGAAAAAAATTTGGGGAGTGTCGCACCCCCCATACTCCCCCATAGCTCCGGGCCTGTCAACATGTTGCTTTTAATCGCGATGTTGCATTCGTTTGGCCTTGGTCTTTAGCCACTGCAGTGACGTAAACCCTGTCATGCATGATTTTTTCTCCTTTCGTTCTTTGTTCTCTTTTATTATTTTCTTTGCTCTTTCATTCGAACTATTGTTGTAATTTGTTGTACGACAACGGTATGCACGAAATTGGGAAGAACATCGATATTGGGTAGAACAAATTCTCATGTGGCCACCATATATATATATATATATATATATGTATATATATCAAAAGTATGATCGAACACAACAATAGATTATAAAGAAAATGGTGTGACAAAAAGAAGATCAATGTAGAATAACCACTCGTTCCTTTCAAATAAATAACGTTTTATTTCACACATTTTTTATTTCACACATTTTAATTTCACGCGTGTGAAATAAAACGTTATTTATTTGAAAGGAACGAGTGGTTATTCTACATTGATCTTCCTTTTGTCACACCATTTTAAATATATATATATATATACATATATATATATATATATATGCATATATACATATATATATATAAAAGAAACGACAGAAATTCCAAAAGCGGGTGTGTGGAAAGTGTACTATGAACTTTTTGTTTTTTTGAATACCTAGTGTTTAATGAAAGATAGATGTGAAACATTACAAAAATAGTTTATCCAGTATTACTCCGTCGAGGAATAAAATCTGTTGATATAATTCGACTTTTTCCAATTATCTCAAATTGTTCACGACACATAGGTTTCACTTGTTTGTTTCGCAGACCCCCTCAAAATAAAATGCTTGGTTTTTTCGATTTTAACAACCCTTTATCAAGGCCATTATCTCTCTTATGGCGACTGGAAAGATGTTTTAGGCCGCTGGTTAAAAATAGCCGCTCCTCATCACTCACTTCAGTGAGGGCAATCTATTTGATAAAGGATTAACACAGCTGGATCTAACTAAGAGCCTACCAGGTTGATAGCGTTTAACCACAATTTTCGTCGCCAAGGCTGATTACTTAAGGAATCGCCCAAACATTTGCGTTTTCTGACGTCAGTTTGGTTTTCATTCGGGCTAAAATAATTTGAGCGTGTAGCAGAGTTCGCAAATCACTTTCGCCATTGTGTATGCAAAGTTAATGGGGGTCTAATTTGGAGAAAATGTCTTTTTCCTTTGTATAGATCTAATGACACACAGATCCTAAAATAGAGAGTGACAGAAATCGCCCATAAAACATCTTGAATACATCATCACAGTTATTCAGTTATAATTAATGAGGAAATTAAAATATAAAGAAAAATCAGAAACGCGTCGTGTCGTTAAATGCGATAAAGCAATGCTTACTCCCTCCTTGATTTTTTGCAGCTTAGAAAACATTGATTTTCAAACATTCTTCTCCAATTAGCTCACATATCAGGCACGGATCTAGGATTTTGCAGAAGGGGAGAGGGGTTCGGCAGACCGGGTGTAGCTTCAGATTTTTGAGAAGGGGGTGGTTAACCAGACCATTGGTTATTCTAAGGTAAAAAGTTAAGCAGTTGATAACTGCCGCGACTGATCACTGCCCACGCAGAATTCTATTCTTATATTACTGGTTATTCTAGGTTTTCTAACCCTTTAAAGGATAAAGAATAAAAGAACAAATGGGAGAACAAAGTGAAAACAATGAAATAACAATGAACAAAAGAAATCGAACTCAACCTTTAGAGTTAAGGGGTGGCGGTTTCTTTATCACTTAAATGGGATGTACAATTAAAGAAAGAATATGAAAATAAAGTTTAGTATGTAAACATAGGGACAATGGCGAGAAACCCTCACATTATTTGGTAGCTGAAAGGGGGGGTTAAACCCTCAGGGTCGTTTTTGAAGTTATTTCAAAAACTTGCAGTACGTGTTTCATCTGATCTAAAACACTTAGCTATCACCACGTGTTTTAAATCGGATAAAGCACTCCTGCGCGTCTTTTAACTATTACTTAATTACCCAATGACGTACTTGATTCGCAACGCACATAACAGTGAGCTATTTTCTGTCATTAATTCGCCCCGAACCGGTCAAAATTGCCAAAAATTCGACCTGGTTGACCTCTTTAGCCTTCTTAGGGGCCATTTACACTTCACGATTGTCGCACACGATTGTTCGTTTTGATGTATCCAATTCACTCACCGCAGACTTCTGGACGTATTGCGACTTTAGAGAGCGAATCGAAAGCAGGAATTGTGCCGCTGAGAGAACGTTACATACACCAGGATGAACAATCGCATGCGCAGTTGCGTCGCTATACATTTCAAAATGGGGGGTACACCACTCGTCGGGAAAAAAATGGGGGGGGGACTAAGATTCGGATGCGAATGACAACACAGAAACCACGGTGAACCGTACTTGCAATACAAAGTTCATTTATTCATTTACGCTATAAAGACTCGTTTACACTTGGGATTTTATGCCTCGCGACTGATATCTTGGAGTATGTATTAAAGTGACGAAAGCATCAAGGAGAAACTAGGACGAATCAAAAGTGGGTATCTTGGTGCACAGACTGTCAAGGGCTTAAGAAGATATTCAATGTAGGTTAATTTGATCTAGTAAATAACTGAGTATAATGCAGTCTACTGGTTTCAGTTAACCTAAGTCTATAACAATTTTTGAAACCACAAATTCTATTTTGGGAAGCACATGCCCCCCAATGCCCTTCCTTGGCGACGCTATTGCGTATGCGACAGTCGTATCGTGTAAAATGCGCACTTAATACACATAGAGATAACCACCACTTCGAACTCTCGAGATTTAAAACGCTTTTCAATTTTTCCCACTTTAATTTTGTCAGTGAGTGAGAGTTCCAAAACAGACGGCTATTTTTAGCGACTATATGTTATCGCCATCAAAGCGACAATTCTCGTTAATTTTAGAAACTTTAAGGTATATTGGCGAGGTAATTAAATAAATATGCCGGAAACTGGAACTAATAGTGTTCTTACTAGTCTTAAGATGAATATTAAGGCCCAGCTCAAGATTCTAAAATGAACAGCCATGACGAGATAAATCAGGACAAATAACAAAACATGTTAGTTTACAAAAGCTTTACTGACGTTTCGCTGCTGACGCGCAACATTTTCAAAGTGAAATACATGTATACATCATTCTCTGCGCCTTCCCTTGGATACTTCGATGGAGGGCGGTATAACTCGTCACAATCGCCAATAACAAATAAAAAGCAACTTGAATTACGAAAGAAAGTTCGTTCACATTTGCCACATGACGAACTCGATTCAAAGAACCAAGAACCAAACACTAAGGATTTAGTAAATCAATAGAATACTAGTATTGATTGTAATTGTTTTATACTGCCATTTGTCCGCGTTCCTTGCCGTATATGTTGGAAATCTGGGATAGACTCGGTCATAGGATTTTCGAAATATTTGATACTTACGCGGACTTAAAGTCTTTTACATTTTTGGGTGTCAGCCACAATGGCTAAAATCACTTTAGAACAACCGTTCTCAAATTCATCAATAACTCAAGAGTTTTATCGTAGTCAGTCCATGAACATATACCACATCGCATACATGCACTTTGATAAGTTCTTACTATTCGGTTTATCTATAGTTCAATATAATAACGATTTACTCAAGAAACATAAGACGCGCCGTAATTTAATAGAGTGTTCACTATTCTCTTTATCGATAGCTCAACGTAAAGACGATTTACATAAGAAACGTAAGGCATGCCTTACGTAAAGCTGGCTTCACAACTAAAGCGAACGCCATGAAGAAAGAATTTTCTATCTAGGGTTGTACAAAAAGATATTCGTCCACGAGCAATCGACACGGTCGTCAAAATAAGAGATTTTCTTTGCTCTGGTGCAGTTCGCTCGCGTCCGGTGTGAACCGAGCTTAAGGGGCGCTTTATGGAAGACGCAAATTGGTTCAATTCTACCGAATTCGCGTGTCAGGCCTGAATTGCACGATGCGACTGTCGCATTTGATTGTACATTCTAAAGAGGAACAACTAAGCGGAAAATTGTCATCTTGGAACTTGTTACTCAATTCAACTAAAGAACAGACACAGTAATCGTCGTAACATTCAAGATTCTAGGAGCAGGATCGGCTGGTACGACGGCCACCGGACCAAAGTTCGGCGCGGGTTAGTCTCGTTCCTTCAACGCTCCCAGAATAATTCTGCGAGCGTTAACCCTTTTCGGCCTATAACGGACTTTTTGCTTTTACTCTGGTTAACGCCAGACGATTTTATCGAGATTGCACCAGAAACAATCTCAGAAGGTCTGAAATCAAAAATTTTCCTGGGGTATAACCCCATACCCCCCTTGTGTACGTGCTTTGTGAACATCATTACGTTGCACCTATATATACATACTGGCCTGGCTTGTGTGAAGCCGCCCAATACTGTGCGAAACGGCCCATTGTCGTGCGAAGCCGCCCAATGTTATGCGAAATGGGCCTAATGCTGTTGCGAACCTTTTTTCCGCGTCACTCACCATAAAACTAGGCAAATATTTTTGAAGAAAAGGTTAACCTTGGTCACTCACATAACCTTGGCCGCTCAGGTAGAGATCTGCACAAATCGGAAGAGTTAAATTCCTGAACGGCCCAATGCTGTGCGAAACCGCCCAACGGCGTGCGAACGCTGTTCCGCATCATCTCACGACACAATTAGCCAAATCTATTGGATAAAAGGGCTAACCTTGTTCACTCACATAAGAACCTGCGCAAGTCGAAAACATTAAACTCCTGAATGACCCACTGTCATGCAAACATTGCCTGCCAATGTCTTATGAGCCCGATGTTGGGCAACTCTTGAATAGCCCAATGTCGCGCCAACCCGCCCAGCGTTTTGCGAAAATTTCTCCGCGTCATTCATTACAGAGAGGGAAGTCTATTTGATGACGGGGTTAACAAGGTTAACATTGTCCGTTCAGGTAGATATCTACACACAAAGACAGGTAGGAAGACTCAATTCTCGAACGGCTCAATGTTTTACGAAAACGTTCAAAGTTTAGACTTACTCCAAGTTCGATGACTGCCCGATATTGGGTGAAAGTTTTTCCGCATCGCTCAATACAACTTAGCAAATGTATTTCATGAAACGATTAAGCTTGATCCCTCAGCTGGGTATCGATACAGGATGTACGAATTCAACCAATAGATAGCAACATGCCAGATTAAAGCCACGTCCACAATAATCCAAATTAATTTAAAAAAGGTGTTTTCACCCTGAAATCCATCAAATGTTTTCCGTCCTGTTCCAAAAAGTCTCACGTTTTCGTTGGTCGAATCATCAAACAGGATGAACGTGTTTAAGTTTAATCGAGAGAAGAAACCCAAGGAAAAACATGATGCAAAAATAAAGAAACTCATAATTCGATTGGCAGGTGAAGATGACACTCGTTTTTTTGTCAAAAACAAGGAGCGACAAAGAAAAAATTACCTGTGTATGGAAATCAAACTTTATGTGCACCGAAGCCGATTTGGTTCACGTTCGCCAGAGTAAGAATGTTTTGAATGTAAATTTAGCAAAGAAAGTTCTCTTAAGACCCAACCGTTATGCAGAGTTTTCAGACCAAATTTTGCCCCGGAAAAATCACGTTTTCAGCTTATCAGAACTGTACCCAACAGAACTAATCACGAGAATTTCTCGTGACGACTTAAAATGGATAAAACGTGCAAAACTGTTTCCAGTTGAGTCGATAGCTCAACTGTTGGAGCAGCGGTCCGGAAAACCGAAGATGCGAGTTCGAACCCCGGTCTGGTCGACATTTCTAGTTGACTTTAGTAGTGTGGGTTAATTCATGAAATTATCTCTTCAAGTTACCCTGGGGATGATTCAGAAATTAGCGATCTAACGAAAGTAGCTTTCGAGACTGATTTACGATGGCCTCCACGTGGACTAAATTGCTCAAGTAGACATCATCGACTCTCAAAACGCCACGAATATAATTAACTGTTTAACACATACGAGTTTCGCTGAATGACATATAGCACATTTGACACACAACCGGACGAACTATTTCTACACGGATGAGCTAATTATAAAGGGAAGAAAAAGCTGGTAAGGTTAACAAACTGGCAGAAAAACTGGCAAGGTTAATAACTGCGATACATCACGTATCAATAAAACTTCAGCGATCTAGCAATCTGTAAATTTTCGGTAAAGCTAAAACACAAGATATTTTACCTAACCAAGGTGGTTCTTGATTAACTTGAACGTAATTTACATATCAATGCGGGGATTACAGAATGATGTCTACCGTGGAAGTCACGCAACCCTGAAAATTGACTTCCTATGAAGTATAATTATAGATGGACCTTGATTGCCCTAAGACCGCGGAACAGATCGGGTTCGCAACTCTGTGGGTCAGGAAAATATCAACATGGCGATTGTATTAAACGTACTACATCTAGTAGTGCCATTAAAGAATGGGAGCGATCGCCTCCACAATCCTCTCCAGAACCACGTACAGACAATTCTCGTTATGGTGGTCATTCTTAGGAGCGTAGTTTGGTGTGCGCAGCAGCGAGGTGCGATGAAAGAGACGTGATTCAGTTCACTTCGGCAGTGTCAGATTATCATGAAAATTTTCTGTTTAGCAATGTAAGATATGCATGAATGTCCACAAAAAGCTACAGCGTCATCAATAAAATAATTCTGTCATAGTTTGTGAACTGATCACAAGCAGTGACAATGCTAAACCCCTTTTTAAGAGTAGAAGACAAGGGCTCACTCCTTCCACTTCTGTGAATGGACGAAAAAAGCGACGATACACGATGGTGAGCAAGCAACATCCACTGACCACTGTTAAGCCAACTCGAAAACAGACCCTTCCAAAATAGTTCTATTATAAAAATTCTGAAGTTGACGTCTGGTAAAAAATTATTAGCCGAGTGAAATAGTCAAGATGTCGGCTTTATCGAGAGAAATACAATAAAACTATTCTGTTTGGGGCTGAATATGAATCAGTAAAAACCGTAACAACGGGAGTCCGTAAAAGCGAGAGATGTTTCGTTTAAAATCTATATATGCGGTTACATAACGTCATGACAGCTGTGATTGTGGTACTTACTAAATAGTACATACCTTATCTCCGACGGGGAAGGCATTGAGAAAACGTAATGATGCGAGTTCCACCGATGAACCACGACGAGACTTAGGTATATCATTTGATGTTGTGAGAGTAAGCTTTGTTTCGTTGGATAGCTCGATATTGCGAACGCTGCCAAAGAAATCAGTTACCAATACCTTCGAGGTTCAAAAAAATAAGAAAAAAAATAGGAAATTCCTCACTTACGGGGAGCCAGCAAACCAGTATTTAAAATGTAAAAATCGCTCTCTATCTGAATTCGTGCATCGAGGTTCGAATATCAACGCCTTGCAACACAGTAGCGTAATTCGAGAAGGCTGAGGATTAGCTAGCGCCCCCAACTTTCGGGCTAAAGTTTGTCGATACATTCACAATTGTGGTCAGTGCATAAGGCTTCTTTTGTATCGCCTTCAATATTTGGTAAACATATTATCTTTTCCCAAAATGCACCGGACTCAAATTCTCATCTATTCAATATTCTTTAAATGTTAATATAAGCCTGTATTGTCTGAATTTTTTTATCAGTTTCCGTATGTAACGTACATTTGCCCTCATTTATTTTAAAGAAAGGATTTTCTCCCCAGAAAAATGACCTGAGCTTCCAACAACCGAGTTCGTAAGCGAAAATAAGTTCAAAAAACGTGGGGTGAACTCACGGGCTTGGTACTCAGCGGCTAATTATTGATGACAGACCACATTCGAAATTTACCGATTGTTTGTGGGGATTCACAAACTTGAAAGAAAAAGAAACAACAAAAAGAAAAGGGAAAAAAGGGAACAAAATAGTCAATAGTGAGAAATTCTCGAGCCTTGGAGGGATGGAACCGACCACACCACCTCTGCTTAAAGGACGCGAAGCAAACTGATGTTACCAATGTTCCTCAGTGAGCAAGGTTATAAGTTCCAAGACGTTTAAATTACACAGCAACCTCAACTTGAGGAGCTTTTCAAGAACTAATTTCAAACGATTTGTGCTATCGCGTGTTTCGACAAAAAGCGAATTGCCCCGAAAGGTTGAAAAATGAAAGTTTTCGATGAAATTTTTCCTTGGATGAAGTTTTGATTATTCTGATCAGACTTGATACCTTCTCTATATCTCTTTGGAACAAATCCGTTCTGCTACTTGGCGTTGAACGCACAAGGCTTGGTGTTGTATACTGAAACTGAGAAGAAAAGGAAATTTTCCAGATAAACCTTATTAAAAAAAATCATCAGGGACCTCAAAATAAGAAGTCTACATGGAAATTAAAGAGAATGAATCAGTTTTTAGTTTCTAGATTATTCCCAACGTTACCGTTATTCTTTACACAGCACAACAGAATACATTTTTACTTCTTGAAGACGACGTTAACTCGCTGTTGTTTAAGAGTGAATGTAAGCCTAGACTACGGTCGTTTTAGAAGAACTTGAACAATTCGGAGATCGTTAAACAAGCCACAAGTATCAAAGACAGGAGTTAGTAATGTGTAGTTTCTTCAAATTCTGAATATTTAAACTAAAAGAAGTCGTCGTCAATTTAGAGGTCGTAAATTTTAAGGTCCCTATTCACGCTCACAAGACATGGAGACACACCAGGTTGAAAAGCTAAAAGGTAGTATCCCGCCTAAAATCGAGTAAAATGTGATTTTACTCTGATGAACGTCTTTTCCTCGAAACGCTAGTACATGGTCTAGTCGATTTTTAGCACAATACTGATTACTTACCAACCGAGCGTGTGGTCTGTACGGATAAGTATTTGACTTTGCTTTTGTTTTTTTTAATTTTTCGCACAGACCTCGCTTCTTCATCGTTCAGTCAGTAGGAAAACCTCAGGCAAATAGTTTCGTGTAAAGACCAAACAAACGAGGTTGATAAGGAGTTTATCATATGGGCTTTTCGTTCCTTCCTTCATTGCTTCAAATAAACTTTTTAGTTCGTGAACAAGCGGCTTGGGTTTACTTGCTTGTTTCTACCTATTAGTTCGTGTTTTTTCTATCTGTTAATCTAGTTTTCTGCTTAAAATTATCGTCAAGTCGATTTAACCACTTTTTTGGTAGTTTGTTGTCGTAAATCATTTATAAAACGTACCTAAATCTGGTTTATTTGTCTTCAACTCGACTCGAAAATTTTCCCGCCCAAACATCCTCGTCTGTACGAAAGACGTATTGCATGGCTAAGTGGCCAAGCAGCGTACGTCATTTTGCGTACAGACCAGATAGGGAACGCAGCCATATGATAATACCGTTTAACTTTCTTTACTTTGTTCAAGAATGGCAACACAGTAGTCTATCTTTGACGTAACGGACGGAGACATACCAGTTCATCAATGGTTGCCTTGGTGTTTGGTTCAACTCTTTCCAGGAATTGTAAGACGTAATAAGTATATCTATCTACGACATACACGCCAATGGCTGGATCGCTGTGGTGCTAGTGGGGGAATAAGGAAGAAAATTAGTTCATTATCTTAAAGACGAATTTTAACAGTTGTCAGTAACCGAACATTAAAAAAACAAGAAATGGTCATATGTGTAAACCAGCTTCAGCGATTGCCTCGGCTAGCCGAGCTGAAATTTCCGCTCAGGCTGAGCAATTGCATTTTGGCCGGTCTAGCCGAGGTGCAATTTTAACCCAGGCTGAACTATTGCATTTTCACGCCGGCTAGCCCAGCTGAAATTTCTTCCCAGGCGGAGCTATTCCATTTTCAGTTTGAACAGCTGAGCTGAAATTTCAACTCAGTCTCAGTTATTGTATTCCCGGCCGGCTAGCCAACTGAAATTGCGGCCCAGGCTGAGCGACTGTGTTTTCAGCTAGAGTATCTGAGCTATAATTTCAGCCCAGGCTGAGCTATTTCGTTCTCGGCTTGAGTAGCTGAATTGCAATCTCATCCCGGGCTGAGCCATGGTATTTTGGCGCAGCTAGCCGAGCTGAAATTTTAGTCGTGGAAGAAATTCGCCTAGGTACTCACTCCTTGCTTTCAGCTCGTGATTTATAACTAGTAAGTGAAAATTATATTACGCAACAATGACGACACGCACGAATGAAAAGATACAATATTTTTTCTTACAGACAAAGAGTCTTCACCAACTTTGCTACTTCCAACAGCAAGGATGTTTGGGGAATAAAAATGGCGGTGCATTGATTGTGCTTGACATGTGTCAACCATGAAAAATATCTCATGATATCTTGCAAAGAAAAAGAGCAAAACATGAAGTTATATCATCCTGGAAATGGATTGGAAATGCTTAATCATACATAGGGAGATAACAAGCTAAAACAACAAAAGTATGTATGTTTTGGACCAACATACTATCTAATTTTGTCCGCATTTACGAAAAGCTTTTAAGGTTATTCAAAAATCTAAGCAGTCAAAAGAATGTGAACTTTTACTGTGGTAATTAGCAAGGTTTTTGACAGGTCTAAATTAAAAGTTTTATAAATCCCAATAGCCAAAGTTTGGAAGAAAAAACAACCATAAAATTTAAATAGAAAACCGTCCTTGAATTCAAATCAAAAACCTAATCCTTACCGATAAGGAAAGCCAAATATAAACTAGAATTTGCATTAGGTCCCGTTAAGACTGGGTTTCAGATGGGTTTGAGCAGTAGCACCTTGGAGTACAAATGCTTACCGGTTCTCATCTGACAGGTATTCCTTCAACATTCATCTCAAGACTCATCAACACGATACAACTGTCGCATCCGATTCTTCAACCTGGCATATGCCATTATCCCTGTATGGCAAACTGCATGCATACGTCAAACAGTCTGCGAATGTTGCAATCATAGGCGTAGGAACCGGGAGGCATTTAGGGAACGTGTCCCCTCCTTTTGGAAACGACAAAAAGTGCACTTTTTAAGCATGAATAGTGCCATTTTTAAAGAAAAAAGAAATGCCTTGTTATAACGAAGTGTAACGCGTCAGTTTATGCCTTCTTCCTTGGGTTTACAGGTTAAGAGATATATAAGAATATGAAAATAAAATGCATACTGAACGAGACAAAGACATTACTCAGATACTGTGGGAAATTTCAGATTTTTTTTAACTTTTTGTAATTTAGTCCTAATACTGGTGTTAATTACTAGTTTCACTAAAATGCGAACCTCAAGTCAAAAGAACTGGTATGACAAATGCTGTCTATTTTGAGGGTGCCCTTCCCATGCGCAAAGGTCCCTCTGAAAGGTTTTGCCCCCCCCCCCAATCCACACTTGCTTCCTGCGCCACTGGTTGCAATACGTCCTGAAGACTCTGGTTAGTAAATCCTATCAACCAGGAAGAACATTCGCACACGGCAATCGTTCCGTGCAGATCAGCCTTAAGATTATTTTGTTCTCCTGATTTTAATCTACCTCTGCTTCTGCCACATTTGCTCAAATGCATCTGCAAGCTCAATATTTGAAATTTCTTCAGCATCTTGAAATTTTAGAAATCCATCTCCTCCATGACCCGTCATGTAGACTAGAATGTTACTTCGGTCATCTGATAAAAGCCGTTTGGAGCGAGGTACACTCGAAGGTAGTCTACCTGACAAGAAATTGCATCACAGAGAAAGTTAATACACAACATTATAAAACAGCAAACATCCTATGCACGCTGTGATTGAACGAGCCTCGTTTCCTCTCAGAGTACTGAGACACGGCTAAAGTTGGTTTCATCTTATTGTCACGAAAATTCCAAAAGAGAAAATAGCTTTTATATCAATGTACTCTGGTAGAAACACAAATTCTGCCGTTTCAACCTTTTAACGCCTGAACTTTTTTTAGTTTCGTCCACTGTTCGCTGACTATTTGTTTTCGCTTCGTCTATTCCTTTGTTCAGTGTTCTAGAAGTGTCTTAAATATAGGCAGTGGCGTAACGAGGGGGGGGGGCACAGGGGGGCATGTGCCATCCTAAATCAATGCTCTGCCACCCCATGTTCCCCCCCAACTGAGGTGTTAGTGTGCCATGGTCGACAAAAGCTTTTGGGCCAATTTTCGATTCCTAAGGGAAGCGTTGGATTAATTGAAGCCTATCATCCTAAGTAATGTTTTGAAACATGACCCGCACGTTGCATTGTTATATATGCCAATGGCTGAACAGCAATTAAATTTACAATTAATTTAAACAAATCATCCATTGACTTGATTCAATGTTTTTCAAGGTACCGCTGACAATCTGTATGACACGCAGTGACCTCTACTCAGCGGCGATTCTCAACATCCGACTGCACAAGAAGTTGTGCTGTTACTACACTCCACAACGCCTGACAGCAGGATGAGCAATCTCAGGAATTCTAAGCATTGAGTCTGAACGTGCAAAGTCCCTCGCTATGGACAAGTTTGTGAGAATTTTCGCAAGCCAGCACAAGAACAGGCATTCAATGGGCGTTAAACGATGATCTACAAAAAAATGCCTGAAGGCGGTCGGTCACGATTCAAGTTTCAGGACATTTTTCCAGCTGAAATATGGTCATCGACATTTCTATCAAAACACAGGGACACTCCAGCAGTTTTTACTTGGCAAGAGTGTAGTTTAGCGGACGCAACTGCATGCTGGACAGTATATTGCTGGCTCAATAGTCAAGTAAAGTGAGATTTGGCGGGAAAATTTTAATAGACACAACCCAAGGAAAAATGAGTTTATTAAAAATATTATATTGCCATACATTTAGTTAGGGTTAGGATTAGAGTTAGTATTGGTTGCAGAATAGTACTGTAAAGTTTCTTTATTTTTTGTGAATTGAGTGATATCTTCATTGACTAGGGCCAATTCTCGTTCCAATGTGGTCATGGCTGCATTTTAATTTCCCATGGAGAATTCACAATACTTGAGCCAACTGCAAAGGTCAGTGGCCAGGTGCGTCTGCTAAACTGCACTTGTACCTTAGAGGTTTTCTTATCACATATTTGATACTTTTTGAGTGTCGGACAGAAGGGTCTGCTTTGGCATAAGTGCCAGGTGGCACTGCTGAGTACCAGGCACCAGCACCCAGCACCACCCACTATGGGCAGAACCCCTGCACATGCCTTAAATCACTCAGGGCAAACTCCAAGCAGGCTGCTTTACCCTGCCAGCCCATTTGTCAGTGATCCCCAACAGTAATTTTGGTTGTTTGTGTTCATACAAGCACCTTTCACTTCATGAAAAAGCCTTTGACTTGGCCAAAATGCCATTTTATCTATTTTGTTTAAGGTATCCTTCATAAATCTTGGAGGGGTGAATGTTACAAGGGTCCTTCCAACAAGAAATGTCTCAGCTACTCTATGCCACAGTGAGTGGTATAAGTAGTACCAAGTACCACATGAAATCATCCCCATATCACCATCACCATTAGTAATGTATTGAAGTTAACTATCAGGTTACAGCTGGACTTAGGGCTGATATTATTGCAATGGAACAGATTACTTACCAGTGATTACTCTGATAAAGTTTTCAACAGTAACCTACAAATTTATCAAGTTTAAATGGAAAAGGCATTATCATAATGTACATTTAAAAATTTTATCTTTCACACAAAATCTAAGTAAAAAATAGTCTTGGACTGTTCCATGGCATGGATATTGCCTTCATAAACCAAACTATGATCAGGAGTACAGAATAAGTTTAACAGCAGAACTCTGCCAAAAAAAGAAAAAACAAAATAACCTGTCCTCATGTTTTTTGGTTGAGTGCTGTCTATAAACTTTTTCTGTTCATTCAGAACTGAGTACACATGATTAAGGATGTGTTTAATCTGAATATCTCCCAGATACAGCTGACATTTGTGAAAGCTGGAAAATTGGTAAAAATTACTTTTGATTGTGACAGCTGATATTTGGGTTTGATTTCAATTTCAAATAATTAAATATAGAGACACAAAACAGCATGCACATTACTTTCTTGTTATTCTCTTTCATTGGCAATAAAACTTGCAAATACTGTATGCAGTTACATCAAGTGTCTAGCAGTCAACTATCCAGTTGAATTGGGCATCAGGTGAAGTCTAGGCTAGCCCTCAATGGTTAATACAGGTGACACATACTTATCAATTGGTATAATTTTAATGGTGTTGTTGTAAACAGTCCCTATATAAAAAAATGAGTACAATAAAGCTGTCTGTTCTGGTTTCTAATATGACTTTCACTGTCATGTAAATGAAATCTTAATAGAACTAAATCCAGTATCCTCAGAAACAGATATATGAAACTTCTAAATCAACATGACAGAGACATACACCTCATTGCAAGTTTAAAAATTTTTAGTAGAGGTTTATGACCAGACCTGATAAAACTGGAAATAGATACAGAAGAATCAAATTAATCCACTGTAAAATTGAGGGGGCCTGGGGGTTCTTCTCTATTCTTTGATTTTAACTGGCAATATTATCAATTAGAAATCTGCCAACTACTCCACAAGTTTCCAATTTTAAATTAATAAGTGTTTATTTCATTTTAATCATAATGATGAAGATATTATCTCTTTGTCTGCAGTAGACATACCCTGGTGTTTTATTTTGGCAAACACCAGATCAGTTTATTTGTCTAGGAAAGATGTCAAGCCATGAAAGGCTCAAAGCATTGAGGATTTTTGACATATATTCACTTGTAAATACCAGGCCTTGGTCACTTACCTCGTAACCTCGATAGTCCACTTCAACATCATCCCCATAAACATTTGTTTGCTGATTTGCATTGCTAAAAACAGTTCCTGTTGAAGAAGCACTGATTAAAACTTATGGCAATCTTATAAAGGATATATTATAATGATAATAGAAGGTCACACATTAGTTCACTTAAGAAATTGCATAATGCAAAATTAATATACAACTGCAGTAACTGCAAGGCATTTCACCTATAACAAATATAACAGCCAAAAATCACCTATAACAAATATAACAGCCAAAAATCACCTATAACAAATGGTAGCAATCAGTCCAGAGACACAGAATTGGGTACAATCCATGGGCACCACTTCACAGTGAGGATGCAATTTCAGGGCCTGTCTTACCATTTTAGGTTTCTTCAGGAAAAGATATGCAGTTTATAGTCTAGAAAATATGGGACTGGTACTGGTTTGTATTGAAAGTGACATATATGATAACCAGTTATATAAACATGCCTTGCTGTATTTTTAAAAATACTTGCATGTGTACTGTCTTTTGTTTGTAGAAATTGATTATTTTTTAATAGCAATCATTAATTGCTCTAATACGAACATTAGAAAATTTGATAGTGATATATGCTAATCCTACAATCCAAAGTTTGGCTGATACAACTTGTAATTAGTAGCTGGTGTCCATGTTACTAAATGATACAAAGAGGGCATATACTCTTGGTCTCCTAATCTGGCAATGCCTTTTAAATATTATAAAGTAAACGTTCACTTAACCAGTTATTTTGGCTGGAATACAGTACAAACTAGAAGAAATTACAGCATAAAAGACTCATTACTGTTATCAAGTTCTTTCTTTACCTGGTCTGGGATTCCTTGGATTGCATGCCATATCATCCGCAAGCATTAAAATGATGTGACTGGAAACACAGAATTTTACAGCATGTATCAATTTACAACTATTTATAAAATAAAACATACTTAAGCATGCAATTTTTACCATGTTTAGTTGTAGCATTATGTGTTCCAAACATGCAAGTTTAACTGCAAAACATTTTACACTTGAATAAAAGCCTTGATCAACGTTAATTCCTTCTTTATGACAAGGAACTCAAATAGTCTACCACTACTGAGTACTCTGCCTTAACAAGTATTGAATTTAACTTGAAACATTGCAGCTTATCAGCAAACATATTGGCAGACCATTTATTAGGTCCACTTTTTTGAAATATAACATTGAAAGAACTACATATTGGAAAGCTTGTTGTAAAATTTCCCATTAAAGCATGCAAAATGTTGTATTTTTATCGTAAATCCCACTCCCTTCAATTTAAACTGCCACTCTGCCATTCCCAATTGGAAAATCAAAATGTTTGTCCTGGAGCAGTCATTTTTCAGGTAACATTAAAAACATATTAAGCCAGAGTAGTATCAGACTGTGTCCTACTCTTCTTGTAGGTGCATTTGAAATTTGTTTATTTGATTCTTTGAGTTTATGCTTGCATTAGACCTCAGGAATGCCAACTTTGTCTTAACTTTCTTTTTGATTTGTGCTCAAACTTACTTTAACTTGTGTGGACATGGCTTGCATGTGGTTGTAGGATAAATAAACCCAAACTTCAGCAAAACAATTTCTGAGGTCCAGTTAGGTATCAAACCTATAACCTTCTGATAACCAGTAAGATGCTCTAGTCATTTGACTAATGAGACTCAGATACCAAGCTAAAGTGCAAGTTTGACATATGTGTCACCTATTCAGCAGCCATGATAAGTTGATGATGATGTTCCATGAGATGCATGTTTTGAATGTGGGAGCTTGGAGACATTCATGGATATTCACTGGACACCTGTCAAACTTATACTGCAGAAAAACAATTCCTGAACTCAGACAGGGATCAAACCCACAACCTTCTGATGACCAGTGAGATGCTCTAACCGTTCAGTTGTCAAGACTTGGATGGAGAGCTTAGGTGCAAGTTTGACATAGTCCTGCCTATGTGGAACCCACACTATGTTAATAATTGGCTACAATATATCAATATATCATGCCTGCCGTATCAATCTCCAGTAATACCCATGAATATCTTCAAGCTCCTAAATTCAAAACGTTTGTCTCAGGACGAATAAAACTGTTTACTATGAAAGTTAATTATAATATGTCTAAGTGCGGTATATTTCCAAATAATGACGCAAAAGTACCTGTCTGGTATCCCCAGTCTTTTAACGCTACGATAGATTGCTAGACTGTTGGCAACGTGACGATAATTGAACCAAAATCTTGAAGTACAAACCTTCACAAACAAAAATTAAAGCTGAGTGTTACACTGACTTTTTAAATCTAATGAAAGAAGGTGATTCTTTCTAACTTACAATGACAGCCCAGTTGTTGGTGTGATTGGAGGAAAACACGTTCGTTATGTCTGGAGTACTGGAATAAACATTGTGGGATAAAAATAACACTAATACTAAAATTGATAGAAAACATAACCTCGTAGCCGCCATCTTGGTTCAGAGGTAAGGCAATGCATTGTGGTAAATTAGTAATGTGGTTGTCGGAATTGATTCGAATTTACTCGGGAAACTTCGAGTTTTGGTATATTGACAAATAGAAGTCTAAAACTCCCAACAAACCTCCATTAAACATGGCTAAATAATGTAGCTCCATGTTCTGACTTCATTGTTGATTTACTATGTTCCTTTCAAAGTAATGCGACTTTCTTTAATCAGTGGGCTCTTTTCGTTAATAGAATAGAAGAAATCCGAATTTCTTTTAAGTGATGGTATCTAATGCTACTGGTCACATGGAAACTTTGGAATACTTGTTAATTTTTTAAGAAAATTACTAATGAATTAGTCCCGAAGTGGTGCCTTGTTTGCACGTTTATAAGCAAGTAAAAATATGGAAGAACGGAATACTTGAGTTTAAGATGATCATTGGTCTTCACCTTGGCAAAGAAATTCGAAATTTTGATTAATACAGTTAATGAATCACCGAAGTAATTAGTTCCAGTCGGTCGTCATGACAGCACACCACAATCTGGGATTACTGCAAACAACAAAATGCCCTACATGTAAGGTTGTCGAGAAAAAAGAACTAGGAAATTGGGTTGATCTATTAATCCTTACAGGTAAAGATGACGACAAAAGATGCCAAAGAGTACATGAGCAAACTGGAAATTCCTCAGCTGTTCGAGGTTAGTCGCTTACATTGGAAAAATACTCGTTTTTAATACCCTACATGATGTAATAATCCATTGAAGTATGAGATATGCGGCTTTCGTTGAAAAGCCAAGCTGAGCCGTATCTGTTTCAATGTTATCTCTTGCACTTTCAAGATAATGATGTATTCGGCCCGCCTCTGTAGTCAGAAGAAGCCGACTTTTTTTCTCTAGAGATTGTATTTGGAATTACTAATTACTGTTATTGCTAAAGGTAAATGAGCGATTCTAATTTTAATAGTCGCTGAATTGCTCTTGAGGTTTCGTTGTGGTGACTTGAGCACCACGGCTGCTTTGCTTTCTGACGAAACTGAAAGCGTAAAATTTGATAGCGAAATTTTATGCTCAGGAGCTAAAGCACGAAGCATTTTTACTGTAACTAGATGCACACCAACTTGCACTGGCTAGCGAAGAACGTGATCATGGCTTTGGCTTTAACTGATTTGTTATACAGTATCAGTAGAACTAATATTGCAGGGACTGTACATTGCAAGAACTACCATGACGTGAAGGAAGGACATGACAACAAATTTAACAATTGAATAAGTTTCAACAGAAAGCTGCTACTGCTGCAATGTACATTAATTTTGTAGTTGTAATGAGCTTTGAATGTGAAGCTTAAATTACTGATTACTTGTAGTGGTGTGGCATTGTGTGACATGTGATGTCTGTGTCTCCAGAGACCCAAAACACTTAGTATATTTGTGCTAAAATATGTGCCCTGACAAGAATGGAGAGAGATTCTGAATGAATTGGCACAAAGAACATAGTACTTTATCATGTAATAGATATGATGACCCAGACAATAATTTTAAACAAAGGCATAATGAAGTTTTATTCAAGTATAAGAACTTATTTAACTGACATTTCATCTCCAAATAAATTCTTATGCTTCAATCTATGTCTTTATTATATTTTTATTTAAAATTATTGACTGGGCCATCATATTTGCTATATGATTAGTTTTTTTCACCTGGATTGTCAGTTAACACTGTATTATGCTAGCCACATGGCCAGGTTAAATTTTCACCCCTGTAGAACATTGACCATCATTCTTATCATTATTATTATTTTTTATGGCATATTATTTTGAGCTCTGTTTTATAATGTTGTGGTTTCATTTCAGAGCATGTTAACTGGGCTACTGTACAACAAGCCCAAGGACCATTTGCAATTCCTTGGAGAATGCATCAGCTCAGCCAAAACTAATCCAAACATTAAATGGGACACATTTCTGGACCTAAATAAAAAACCTTTACCTGCTATCCCAAAAACTACTGATGGTCCCATACGCTCTGAAAGTTATAGCCTACAGGAGCCATCTCTTGAACAAAAGACATTTCCAACTGAGCCAGTTTTGGAAATGAAAATCCAAACCAAGTTGCCTGCAATCAAGAAAGGAAATGGCAACAGCATGGACAGTGTAGACAGCCTAGATGGTGATGTAACAACTGAAAAACACATCTCTACCAATGGTGGTGATGATGATATGCCATTTCAATTAAAGCAGTTTGAGAAGCAACGTGTTATTTTTGTCCTTGGTAAGAATAAGTAATGTTTAACAAAATGGTTGGAGGGATTTATGGGCAGAGGTATAGTTTAGGTGGGGTGTGGGGGTGTATGACACCCCCAAAGTTTGAAAAAAACCCAGAAAATTTGGGCAAAAATAGATCACTTTAACATTAAATTTTTAGCAAAATTTTATTTGCTTTGGTTGGTCAAAGTCCCTTCTAGTTACTGGTTTATATTTAATTTATACATTGGGACTGAGGAAGCAAGGCTATGCCATGTGTGACCTGAAGAATATGTCAAATTAAATTTGGGCAATTTTTGAATAGTATTATATACAATATTTAGGGAAATTATGCTGGACACTGCCCAATCAAAATTGGTGAACTATGTCCCTATTTATTGGAATAACCAAATGCTACAATTCTTTCAAATGGCTTTGATAGCCATTGACCCTTTTGCACTTTCAATAGAAACTAAGTTTGAAATTTAAAATTAATTGAGCTGCAGAAACCAAATAATGAGAACTTCATTGAAAAGAGCCAGCATATCTTCATCACATTTTTTGACATGTCACATTTGTTATTTTCCTTTGTATTTTCATTCGTGAACTACTGAGTTTTTCAATCGTGTAGAAACTTTAAAAATTTTTAAAATATTTCATATCATAATTGCAAAAAGAGCACTTCAGTAGATACAGGCAATTTCCACCGAGCGTTATAAAGCCTATTCACTCATTTCCTAGAGACTTGAATAACAAAGGGCATGGCAGCCATATTGGTGAACCTAACTAAAGATGATGATCAAAATTCTTTTGCTGAGGGACACCAACATGGCATGAATGACATTAAGTGCATACACTGTATAAAATAGCACACATCCTGTGCTTGTTCTGGATGGGCAAGCCTAATTTTCTCCCTGAGTATGGAGACACGTAGACTTACCCCAACTCTGCCTGTCTAAACTTTGCTTGAGGCAGATTTGGAGCAAGTCTGGGAGACGCACTGATTTAATTTAAATTTTGTATTAGAGTACAGAGACACAACAAAGAGACACTCGAGCAATTTCCTATTTGTTAGTTAAAGCCGTGACGTCATCAGTGGTGGCTGTACATATGGACACACATAGAGAGCATTGCAGCCCTCCTTTTCGTAAGAAACATTGTATAAAAATGTCTCTCAATTTATAACAGGTGAACGATAAAATATATAGGTTCTTTTTTGCTGATTAATCGGTCCAATTGCTAGTTATAACATTCACGCAACGACCTGATATCTTTCGTGAAATTACTTCCGTTTTGGTCCCGAATTGCTAAACGGAAGTAAAAATGGTGGATGAACGTTATCTAACGGATAATCAGTCACGTCGAAATATCTGTCGGGCCAAATTTCGGGCAGCAAACGTCAGTTCGATTGGTGTCAGTTGGTCATTAGTCTGTCTATTAGTTTTCTGTCGTTCAGATTATTGACCAAATGTCACTAGACCACATGTCAGTCGACCGATCTTCACTCAGCCGTATACCAGTCAGTCAAATTGCTGACGGCCATATGTCAGTAGGGTAACTCTTGCAAATGTCAGTTGTCCAAATGTACGAAGATCAAAACAAGAGTCAACACAAGGGAACTTGAGGTTTGCGTAATAGCAAAGTTACTTTGACGAAATGACAGCCCTGAAAAAAATTTCGAGTGCAAGTTTGCATATGAAGCTAGTATTTCATATGTGAATTGCCTCAATTCCATATGTGAAATGAACATTTCAGTGAATCTTCTGCAGTATTTCATATGCGAAATGCATGGTTTCTATACCAAAATTTCACTTGTGAGATTTTGAACCAGTTCATTACACGTGTGAATTAAGTATTCCAAATACGAAAACGCTTCCATTTCATACGTGAAACGAAAATTTCATGTGTGAAAATGTTCCAGTCCCATATGTTTTTCACACGCGAACTGACATGTGAAATGTCCAAAATTCTTCTTTTCCTGTCGTAAAACCGTAGTTTTGTCGGATACAAGAAGGGTATCTGTCAATTTTTTCGTTTAGGTGGTCCTGGGTCAGGCAAGGGAACGCAGTGCGCAAGGATTGTGCAAAAATTCGGATACACTCATTTATCAGCAGGTGACCTTTTGAGAGATGAAGTAAAGAAGAACTCAGAGCGAGCGACCATGATTGCTGAGTTGATAAAAGAGGGAAAACTTGTACCACAGGTAATACTTTCGCAACCAAGGCCTATTTCCATGACCTCTCGTTCAAGGAGAATGGAAAACTTTTAACTTTGTCGCATCCTTTTTAGTACCAATTCCTCAAAATTTTATATTTCAGACGAGATGGAGGGAACAGGGTTATCCATTGATCTCTAGAAGGGCTGAAACGATAACTCCATAAGTCCGAACTTATGATCCTGTGAACCCAAAGTTTCGGCCGTTGAAGGTTGTTATTAAATTGTTAGTGCATTTAAATTTTTTAATTCTTGACGACAGTACAAACAGTCAAAAGTAATCTAAAATCAATCCCTACGCGGCTACGATCTAAAATTTCGCTCTTTTTCGTGAAATAGTACCTCCTTATAGTCAGTCTTGGACGGTAGCTGTTTTACTGAGACGTGTACGCAATCCAGGTGTCCCGCAAAGGTTTAACCCAAGCTAAGAATATTTAAGATTTTCTCGTTGTCCATTTTGTCGAAAGAGAACTGGGGTTGACGAGCATGTCGACATCCATACCCGCCATTTTGAGTCAAAATCGGATTCTGAGTTATCATTCCAGTCTTCGTTAGTTCAATGGAGTGATCAGAACTCTTCACCGCTTCCTCTCCTCAAACTAAAATCATTCTGGCTGCAATCCTTTCACTAATAAATCTCCTGGTGTTAGCCAGAGTAATATAATAGACGTCTTATTTCGCCAGGAAAGCGTTAATACTTATCGTGTGCATACGTGCAAAGTGTCGCGATCACCAAGCTTTACTGAGGTCTGAGTCATCGATAAATGTTAGCAGGGTTCGTGCTACGCCTTGAGCTCCTTGACTACACCTTGAATCAAATTTTGACTTTCAAGGGCGCTTGAAAAGCCCTTCAAATTTACAGTTTTTGTAAAACTTTTTGAGTACTCTTTGAATAGTATGTTCAGGTAAAAGAAAAAAGTAAGCTGATGGACCTTGCAGAAAAACGGAAGATATTTCACGTAACTAAGGCTAATAGCTACAGGAAAACAATAAATACCATGAAATGATGGGGCAATTGAAAAAGAAACTAAAGGAATGGTTTTCAGTTATCCTGAATTTTTAACTGCTGTAGTACAGTTTCACTGAAATCGAGCGATAGATGATACCTCAAACAAACATTTTGTAAAATGCAACGCGTGAAGTTTATTGTCTTTTGTTGTTGGAAAATTTCCTAAATACTCCTCGACAATTGTTATTTTTCTCCTTGAAAACTCCTTGAATTCAACTTTCCTAGAGCAGCACGAACCCTGTGTATGACCATGTAGGACAGTGCAAAGTTGAAAGAACGAAGTTTTTATCCCTACGTTTTCTTTGGTTTTTAGGAGGTAACCATTGAGTTACTCAGAGATGCCATGCGCCAATATCCTCAAAGTCCCGGATTTTTGATTGACGGATTTCCACGAGAAATTGGTCAAGGACATCAGTTTGAAAATGAGGTGCAGTAATATAAGTGCTCCATTATGTTAATTCACATGGTACAAAGTTTGTAGCAGCGTATTTTTCACTGAATGGGTAATTTAGCGAAGGAGCTAAATTGAAGGGAATTTTTTTAACGTTTATGGGATATGACGGGGAAAGAAGTAGAAATAGGGTTGGCTTTCATGAAGAGAGGGAAATCGGTTGTCGCACAACTTTCATAAATTCTGCTCTGGTTCACAGTTTACTTACATGTACAGCACAATCGATGGGGCTTTATCTCTTTAAGACATACATTTCTCTGCTTATTCACACAAATTCAGTGTCTGTGTGACAGATTTCTCAACAGTATAACCAATTATGCCTATTTTCTCATTACAAGAACAATCAAACATTGAATACAACGCTCTGTTCATAAACAATAAGTTTTGTTAATGAAGTCCAGTTTCACAGATTGTCACTATCTGCTTATACAAATATGAATAATAAAATATTAACTCAGAGACGACGTAGCCTGGGGAGATGTAGCCTCCCCACTTTTTCCAAATATAACGTTGAAACAACTACGTTTTAGAACACTTGTTATGAAGTTTCCCGGGAAAGAAAGCAAAATGCTGTATTTTTATGTGATTTTTATCTCACGTCCCCCCACTCGAAATTCCACTCCGCCGTCCCTGTAACTTTATCGAAACCTATCCTGTATAGATGTGCCCGACGTAAGAAGATCCGTCACGTTTCTCTTCCAGGTTGCCGAATGTGACTTAGTTCTCTTCTTTGAGTGCTCTGAGCAAGCTATGGAAGAACGTCTGATTAAACGAGGCGAGACAAGTGGAAGGACGGACGATAATGCGGAAACAATTAAAAAACGATTCAGAACTTTTGTTGAGAAGACGATGCCTGTTGTAGAATATTATGAGTCGTTAAACAAACTGCGGAAGGTTAGTTAGCTTGTTGCAGGAAACAACATCGCGCGAAGTGAAATGAAAGGAACAGAGAGGGAAAAGGATGGAAAGAGAATGATAGCTGAGGCAAGACCAGGGTGACAGAGGGAAGGAAAGGAAAATAAAACGAAGGGAAGTAAAAAGGAAGAAAAAGGAAGTTGAAGTGAAAGTAGAAGGAAAGTGAAAGGTATTTAGAAGGAACCCTTACAAAAACTTCACATGCAATTTCACATATGAAATTAATATATCACTTGTGAATTGTTGTAATCCCACATGTGAAATGAAAATTTCATATGTGAAATTAATTTTCATGTGTGAATGTTCCATTTCATATGTGAAATACTTGTTTCGTAAACCAGGTTTGCACATGTGAAATTTTGAAGCAGTTCATTTCATATGTGATTGAGGTATTTCATATATTGAAAAGGTTCCTGTTTCATAAGTGAAATAAAAATTTCATTTGTAAAATTGTTCCACTTCCATATGTTTTTCACACGTAAAAAGACGTGAAACTTTCTTAAGCGAAGAGAAAGAAATGTGAAAGGAAAATGACACGGAAGGTGGGATACAAGTGAAAGGCGAATGAAAAACAACCGAATAAAAAAGTGAAAGAAAGGTAAGAGAAGGAAAGGGGAGAAAAGGAAGTAAAAGATAGCGAGGTAAGGTGAGAAGAGGGAAGGTAAGGTAAGTTCAGGCGAGGAGAGGTAAGACCAGAAGGAAAGTAGAATGGAACGGAATGTAAGATGAGTGAATTGGAGGGAAATAAACAGAAAGGAAAAAAAATAAAATGAAGGTGATTAGAAGAAGAGAGAAAAGAAATTTCATAGAAGCTAGATAACGTAAAGGAAAGTTAGGTCTGGCAAGATGAGATAAGTTGAGATGACGTGACGAAATTTAAAGTAATCCAGGTGCTTCAAAGAACGTTGGGGCGGCGCAGAAAAGGAAATTGTGCTCAAAGTTTTGATATTTTGTGAAGCACTTGTGAGTTGAAATAGCGAAAACTTAACCAATCTTTTTTTCCTTTGTTGAAGATTGATGCTTGCCGTCATGTTGACGAGGTATTTGAGATAGTTTGTGGCATATTTAACGAAATACCTACATTACCAATGGCTAAGAGAATTGAACAAATCGAAAGTAAGTTTCTAACTGTTTCCGAAAACGAAGAAGTTATATCACACGTATTTTAGCGTCAATTTAATCCCTTTTGACATTCATAAACTCGATTCAAGACGTCCGTATTGTCATATCGAGGTTAGCACTTTGCAGTACGTGTTAAATACTTATGAACCAAGAGCGAGATCAGTACAGCAAAGTCTTTTCCTGAGATTTTCGTTCGAGATTTGCCAGAGTATTTGTCTAAGAATTTGAGAGTATCGAACGTTCACATAACGTCTGTCGCACACAAATCTCGCACGTCCATGACATTTAGGGATGACACTCATATGGTAAAATGCTATTCTGTTTCTGATTTAGATCTTTCTACAAAGGACACAGTTGGTGAATGTTTCAGTGGACAAAGAATCTTTTTTGTCTTAGGTGAGTTTTTAGAATCAGTTTGCATTATACCCGTGATTATGGACCAGGAGTACTTATACCGTTTTGGGAATGTTATGTAGAGTCGAGAGGTTCTCACTAGAAAGGAGAAAGAGAAAATTATTAGTCAAATAGATGAAAATGTTGTGTGAGGCAAGGCTAACGAAAGCATTATCCAAAAAACCATAACTTAAATCTAATTCTGACTCAATCATTAGTGCTCATCGTTACTCTAGCATTTACCTTACCTCTAATCCTCACCTTTAACCTACCTCTGATCCTGACGCTCTTACCCTCAATGTAATAGCAATACTCACGCTCATTCGATCTCTAATTCCAACTCTAGTGCTAACTCTAGTCCTAAAACTATCACTACCCGCAAGACCAAGACCAGCACTGACTGAACACGTCAAGCAAGACCAACTCCAACGTCAACAGTAACCCCAGCACCAACTCCAGTTCCAACGCCACAAACAACAACACCAAGACCACCAACAGCACCAACAATGCCAACACCAACTACACTAACACCAACACCATCACTAACAACACCAACACCAGCAACTACATCACCTACAACAACACCAATAACAACACCGACATCAACAACAACGCTAATGCCAACACCAACACCAACAAAACGCCATCACCAAAAACAACACCAACACCAGCAACAACAACAACGCCAATACCATCAACAACGCCAACACCAACAACAACGCCAACACCAACAACAACGCCGACATTAACAACAACGCCGACATTAACAACAACGCCAATACCATCAACAACGCCAACACTAACAACAACGCCATCACGAACACCAGGGATAGCACCAGCTACACTAACACCTAAAACATCAACAATAACACTAACTACACCCACAACATTAATATTTGTCGTCACTCTTAACCCAGCTCTTCCTCTAACACTAACACACTTCTCTTATCTAATCCAACGTTCTATCACTGATCACACCCAGTTCAACTCATTTTGGTTTTACCTCAGGTGGACCCGGATCAGGTAAAGGCACCCAGTGCGAAAAAATTGTCGAGAAATTTGGGTACACTCATTTATCAACGGGTGATCTGTTACGAGATGAAGTGAAGAAAGACACTGAACGTGCGAGATTGATGAATGAAATCATGAAAGAAGGAAAATTGGTCCCGCAGGTAAACACAGATTGTTATTTTATCAGTTAACCATACTGCATCAGTGACTTTTAGAGGCTCACCCCAGTGGGGAGGCCTAGAGGACTGGAGCCTCTCCTACAGCAGCCACAAAAGTAATGTCTAGTTGGGTCCACGAGAAAAAAAAGATGAAGAATGTAACGTAAAATTAAAAACGACCGATATAGAGGGTATGATACCTCCGACAGACGGCCATGAAATGCTATAAGTTCTCCGTCACCTTACTAGTGTGTTGTGTACGTCGACTGTCAACTCACAATGCCGGAATTGGTCCAGTATAGTGACCTTAAAATACAAAATGTTCGTGGTGGAGCACGTCTCTGGAGCACCCAAGTGAAGGCTCATGTAACACTCTAACCCCCACCTTACAAAAAGCCTGGGTGTGCCGTTGGACATTCATACAGCAGCATGCATAACAAATGACAAGGGCAGGTTTATAAAGTTATGCAATATTTTTTTAGGATTAGGATTTTGGAATGTTATTTCCACTATTCTCCATGATATATCTCAGCATGTATACAGCACAGGTCTGTATGTATACAGGCCTGCGCCGTTTGTGTACAGAACGAACAAACAAATACACCCACTTCTGCCTTCAGGAAATCATCGTCCAACTTTTGAGAGACGCGATGTTGGAAAATCCAAAAAGTCCAGGTTTTCTTATAGATGGTTTTCCGCGAGAACTGGGTCAGGCAAAGCAATTTGAAGACGAGGTAAGTAATAAACGTGAGTTATGCTATGAACAGTACTGAGGTGCTGTCGTGATGACGAAAGCGAGTTAACACCAGAAAAACTCTAATTACTTTTCGAACCTTTATTAGCTAGAACTATATCTAATTATTGAAAAGTTAACAGTAATCAAGTAGGTAAAAGTTTCTCGCTTTTTAAATTTATTCGTTTCGAAACACTATTTTCTTACATTTCTCCGTGGCAGAATGTTAGTTTTCCCCCAAGAATTTTGGTTAAATGTACAGTTTATCATCCTTTTTTCGCACAGACAATTGAGGGCTATTACAGTGAGTTTGTAAAACGACTTACACAGTTGGAAAAGTATCTGTTATTTTACGGCACAAGTACTTGTAGCTTGGACGCCATAAAAAGTACCATAAAAAAGATATTAAAATGAAATGTTTTACAGTAATTTGTCAAGTTAAAATACGGAAAATTTGTCCAAGAATAGTCCCTTTAATTGTAAAGTACTGTACAATATGAGGGACGGTGTTATATCCGACACAAGAACGATGTGAATATTGTAAAGAATTTATGATACGAATACATGTAAACATTCACCTTCTTCAAAAATGGTGAAGATTCCAGCGATTTTAGTCGAGAAAATAACACAATAAGTTCACGTAAATCCGCCCCAAACTATTGAACAGGAAAAGGTAAAATGTTCAAACGATGGTAACTACCGTAACTGATCACAAAGTATTGTAACGTTTCGAACACGTATCACTCTCTGACGAAGGCTCCTTGCTCGAAACGTAAGAATTTAACGTTGTCTACGTAGTATCCTATTTTTATATTATTGAAAAGGAAATTTTCTTCACCAATGTGTTTATGGAAACTGTCCGAGAAACGAGACAGCCAGACACACAAGCAGGCAAGCGGACAGGCAGGTAGGCGTGAAGCTAAGCAGGCAGGCAATCAGGCAAACATGCAGACAAATAGGTAGACAGGCTGGCAGACCGCCCGCCAGATAGAGACTTAGACCAGTGAACTCGATTTCCATATCTGGAATGCTAAATGGCCAATGAAATGTGAAGCCAAGATGGCCTCCCATGGAGAGCAATTTTGTACGTCAGTTTCAGTCCCCTACGCGAGCTTCTACGTCACTTTTAATCTCCCACACGACTTTTTACATTTTGTAAAGAGTTTTCTTTGGAATTACACACAAAACATATATTTAAAGAAATAAATGAGTTTAAGAATTTCAAATATATTTCGACAAAGTCAAACCGAGTTACAGGTTATATATTTTCACGAAAATAAATTACCAAACTGACGAGAAACTTGATAAAACGGTCTCGAAAAATTACTTTGGCAAACTACCAAGTGCACGTCCTCTTTTACTGTAAATTTACCATCTTTCGACAATTTAGCACACTTCTTTGGCCACACGGCAATAATGAATCCTTTTAACCACTCGATCATGTAAAACTGGTCCAGTAATATTTCGTCCGGACACTTTTTCCATGGTTGGGAATGTTTTCGAAAATTAAAGTCGTGTAAAGCGCTCGAACATGACGTACAAGACCACGAAGAGGACTGAACCTAACGTACAAAACTTACCTCCATGGGCGGCCATCTTGATTCACTTCATGCCTGGGCAAATGACTGGGAGTTCACATTCCAGATATGGACATTGAGTTCACGGAGTTAGACTGACCGACCAGCAGATGGACGAAGGGATGGATGGACCGACCAACCAACGAAGAGGCATGCAGGTAGGTAGACTGTCGAAGCAACAGTGACAGTGACAGAAACCTTACTGAACTAAACATGTTAAAATGTGAATACGTCTGCGGTGAGATATGGTTTTGAATTTCTTTCAGCTTGTGGAATGTGATCAAGTTTTGTTCTTCGAATGCTCAGAGGAAGTCATGGAAGAACGTCTTTTGAAGCGTGGTGAAACAAGCGGAAGGACTGATGATAACTCTGAGACGATCAAGAAACGATTTAAGACCTACATTGAAAAAACACTACCTGTTATTGAATACTATGGAAACTTGAATAAAGTCAAGAAGGTAAGTCATTTCTGACTTTACTACAAGTTTCCGCGAGCAAAACGTTTTGGAGCTTTTTTCGAAGAATATAAATTTAATACGAAATTTAACTATATGTTTGGTTCAACACTTTCTTAACAGTAAAAAGTATTTAATCAGCGTTTTTATTGGTGATACGATTTATTTAACTGGAGAAAAAATTCGAGTCAAGCCTCTGATTCGCTGAAGGTTTTCCCGCCAAAGCTTTATCTTTGGAAAATTCAGCTGTAGGTCTGAACGTTTCGTTCGGTGTACTAACAGTCAAAAAATTTGATAAGAAAGAAATAATGAACAAGAGCTTCGTTTTGAAAGTTTTGTGGTAAGAATTAAAAGATAAGAGATAAGTTAATTTTGCAAACTGTGGACACTTTTGACGAAGAAAGCGAGTTGTTAAGCGAAGTAATGGTGGTGTTGTTCTATCGATTATATCAGGTTTCCTCCAAAATATTCATTGTAAAATCTTGACAGTCACATAATGAACAAATTGTAATGTGGTAAATGTGTTTTAAGATTTTATTCATCCGTTCTGAAGAACCTAACTACTTCATTTCAAAATATTTCAAAACACTCTCTAAAATTTCAGGGAGAAAACAGTAAAACGAACCATGACAGTGAACCTTTCGATAAACTTGTTCGTGGTTTTTCGGCTCAGACAGCATTAGTTTTCACACTTTCTTCAATGAACGTATAAAATGATTCATTTTTGAATCCGTTTAAGAAACTGGTAGTCGTGTCTGAAACACTATGTGTCGCCTCATGTTTTGAACACGATAAAATAGTACCTCTACGTACTCATATATTTTACCTCTAAGCCTTGCAGAAATGAAGTTATTTAACGTGTTATAAAACCGCAGTAATAACTTGTTTTCTATATTCTGTAACAGATTGACGCAACACGCGATGTTGATATTGTATTCAGCGATGTTTGTCAAATGTTTGGCGTGATGTCTGGATTCCCCGTTGCAAAGAGACACAAAACGAAAGGTAGTTTTAGATCACTTTTTTGGTCAATCAGGAGTCATGAACTCTAACAAAATCTAATGGACTCTAATCTCGAAATTTAGTTTGATATTACAAAGTTAATTTTTGTAAGCCGTTCCCGAAATCGTTCGGTTATTCGACGGATGAAATGAAGGTTGGGACGCACGATGCCGTGTTGTAGCAGTTTCTAAATAGCATAGACAAGGCCATCGAAGATTAGGTTTTAAGGGAACGGACCACATTAGGATCATAGTCACCTTTATTAAAGTCCCACCAGCCAGATTTCATGAGTGAAATTGGAATTGTAAAATTGTTCCACATGAGGGGAACACATGTAGACACATGTGAATCACATACCAACCACATGAGTAAAACATGCGAAATTAAATTAGAATGTGAAACTGGAAGATAGGAATAACCGCTTGTGATCAAATGAAATCACACGTGTGAAATCATGTGGAATTTTTGCAAGGGTAAGACAAGTATTGACGTAAAATTAAGATCAGGATACCTTTAGGGTTCAATCTTCTCTGACGTATGGCGTCACCCGTTTTCCCCCTCTCGAATCTCCCCATCTTAAAATATTCTGCTCGTGCATACCATTAGGCATTTCACGCAATATTGCATGATGGAGCACCATGCATGCACGTTGAGTCTTAAATGACCTCACATATGATTCAGAGAGAATTTCATTATTGACCGAAACTGCGAAAGCCAACTCGAAAAATCGAGTTTAATTAATAAGGATCCGAACTCGCATCTTAGGGTTTCCGTACCCCTGGTTCAGAGTTCTGTCCATGGAGGGCGACACCGGGCTGTAGCGCCCAGCACTCAGCATAGCCGCCCGGCTCTTACGCCAAAGCGGACCCTTCCGCCCGGCACTCGAAAAGTATCAAATATGTGATAAGAAAGCCTCCAGTGATCGTTTTTTACTTAAACAATATTATTGACCATTATTTGGTAAAATGTAACACCACAATGCGCATGCAATTACCTACCGGTGATTCGGTTACATATGATGTCCATTCAAAGCCAGGCCGGATTGTCTGATGACTTTGATGAGGTTTAACCCTGGGCCTGCAAGTGCACGGCACTCGGATGGTCCTCGGCGGAAGCCTGCTGGTCTACCTGTTGAGCTGTCGAGTCAACTTAGAACAGCATGCCGGCAGAATCCAATTTAAGTGCACGAGGTATTCTTACGACAACTTTACGCTTGTCCATCGTTAATTATGAAATTTTCTCTGAACGTTGCCCTGAGGAGGATTTTAAGGTACGACAGAGAACAATTTCACTAGTGAAATTATATGGACTTACAATTTTGCGTGTGTACCGAAAAAATGTTTCGTGTACCAACTAGTGATTCACTATATCAATATTCCACATAATATGTGGGTTTACTTTTTTACAGCTTGTGGTTCAGTGTGATCACATTTGGTTATGTGAGAATTGTTTGCTTGTGTATGTGAGCATGTTTTATATGTGGAACAAAATTTTTCTCCCGAATGCGCGAGAGCATGTGACCTCATGTGACTATAGTTGCTCAGAAAAATCGTCCTTCATCGTCTCACAAAATTGTATTTTTTGTTGTTACAGGACAGCGCGTTAGTTACGCCGAGAGAACAGTTAGCGATGAGGCATTGAAAACGGCTGTCAACGATATTTTTGCGCACATAGAGCAAAGTGAAAAACAACAAGAGGATAAATCGGAAAACAAGGAAAAAGAAGAACATCAGGCTAACAAGGAAGAACTTCGAACTCCTGTTGAGGAACCGATAATAACCCCTGAGGAGGTTCCACTCCTTGGTGACTTAGGAACGGCAAAATTTTCGGGGAAAGGATTACTTGATGTTAGGGTAATATTTGTCATTGGTAAGTTGGCGTATTTTGTATTTTTAAAGGAGAATAGAGTACGGTAAAGTTCTATAGCGAGGAAAGGGATATCCAGGAATTCGAATGAACTCACCATTATGAACAATAGAACTGGCGCAAAGGAACGTTGCTGTTAATATAAAGCAAACGAAGTACTCTGCTTCGTCTGCTTTCTTTTCTCGGAGGTAGTCATCTTTTGAAACAAATGAATATTTGGAAAATGTTTGAACTCCTGAGTATCAGTTGTTTATCGTTCGAGTGAAACTAGTTGAAAACCCACCCACAAGAAACGATTATCGCCATGCGATCCTTCATCCTTGCATATCCAATTATGTGTCGAGAACGCAATTCCTGCATACTATTCACTGTCGAATGCGGCAAATCGTGTACATCAGTAAATTTGAGCGAATCGTGTACATCAAGGCAAAATGTCGTACGCGAAAATTGTACTGTGTAGATCAGTCAAGTGAGGTGTAGTAGATGATTTAAACCTAATCCGCGTTAAAATCATATACCGTTTGCTATCGTTTACTCCTGTATTCCTAACTCAACAATATTTTCACCACAAAACAAAAGTTGCGCAATTTTTTTTCATTATTAAAATAAGAAAAAAATCGGAATAAGTTAAATATAATAATTTCTCCCTCTAATTTACACACCTGTATTTACACTAACTAAGGTATTCGATGAAGTCATCATTACTAACGCCCTTTATCACATTTTGCGCTTGAGAGTAGCCCTGAATTGCCCAGTGGAGATTTTCTTTTCTTAGTGACAGTTCCTTCTTATGAAGTGAAGCAAAAGTACCATTTATTCGGTTAGTTGTGTGAGAAATTGATTTTGGCTTATTCTTATCTCCTTTTGTCTTGACATCGTGGTAAGAATCTCTTGATATTTTACCGGAACCAACCACATGATCCACTTTAAACGCCAAACAGATATTGGATATACCCTTTACTTCATCGACAATAACCCCGTGGTAAATACAGATCTTCAAATGTGTAATCTCAAAATTAAACTTGATTGTTTTTATTTAGGAGGTCCAGGTTGCGGTAAAGGAACTCAATGTGCCAAGATAATTGAAACGTTCGGTTTTACTCACTTATCCACCGGTGACCTCTTAAGGTCGGAAGTAACGTCTGGATCAACGCGTGGACAGACGTTAAGTGTCATTATGGAGCGAGGGGAACTGGTACCCATGGTGAGTGAAGTAATGGGCACTAAAATGACTTGACATTGCGGAACAATAGCGTGTGAATACCTGAAATTTGAACGAGTTGTCTTAACCACAAGACCATAATATGAGGGCCCAAAACTGTACGGGGTTTATGCGGAGTTTTGAATTAATTTTTATGGCAAGTTTTTGCTTGTGCCTTAGGTGGTTTAACCTGCCTTTAAAGTCCATAAAGAATTTAAAAGTGATCTATGTTTTTACTCTTTATAAATGTTGTTCAAGAGTTCAGCCGAAGGCAGAATGGCAATGAGCTACTTGAATCACACGTGTAGAGACAACCTTTATTTTAGGGTTTTTTTCTTTAAGCCCAATCATGTGCTTTTTTTGTATAGAGCGTTCCCAAAAACCCATGTAGATGTTTCTAACTGTTTATATTGAGAAAGGGTGGCCCTTCTAGCAGGGGCAACTTCGGATCACCCTACCTCTGCGTGATCGCAAAGGTTTCGTCCTTGTCATAGATAATACTTTCTCTGTTTGTTTCTAAATTCGTTGATTACGGAGGATAGTTTGACCCTGTGATAGTTCTCTCCGTTCATTACATCATTGCTTGCCCGATACCTTCGAAAGATCTCACCTGTCGCATACACGAGCAAAACCATTGCTGACAATATGTCGGGCTATATTTAGAGCGCTTTTGCCCTGAAACACAATCCATCTAGGAGGGTTACCCTACCTGATACGTTTACAAGGCTCAAAGTAAAAATATAGCCCTGCCGCCAGGTTTGCCTAGCAAGCTGGTAGGGTAAACCTACCTCCAGGGTCACCTAAGCACGCATGTAAACGAAACGCAGGAAGACAATTGACTAGGGTTGGCCTTCTAGAAGAGTCACCCTACCTCCATGTAAAAAAGGGCCTAAGAAGTTACGAACTCTACTATGCCAATGGCAGTCAGATGACAAAACCAAACACTAATGCCGGCTGACAATTTGAAGAAATAGAGTAGAAAACTTACTCCGAATAGAATCCACCTGAAAACTCGAGATATGAGTAAATGCAAGACGGCAACTAAACCAGTTTAGTTCCCGTCTTGCATTAACTCGTATCTTGAGTTTTCAAGGTGATTCTATTCGGAGTAAGTTTTCTACTCTATGACAAAACCAGCTTTCAATTTGACTGCATTTATCGTTCATCCTTTGCACTATTGCTGCTTCGTAGCTGACTGCTTTGTTACCAAAATCAACTTATCAACGAGACTCACTTAAAGCGTTTTGGACTTTTACACGGCCTGTCGGTGTTTGGTATCGATATCTCTTGCAACACGTGTCGAAATAAATGATTTAGGACAGAAAATACTACGCCAGTCAATATAAGGAATTTTCAAAGATGTGAAACCTACCTCTAGCAAACATGAGGTTTCGCCAGGGGTACCAACATATCCATCTCAAAACCTCGGTTACTCTTAGTTTGGGTCCCCTTTTTCGCAAATCCTGTGTCCGCCACTGTTTTGTATTCAGTTACATGTGATATCAAGGTCCATGGTCTGTATACCATTCGCCTCTCATCGATTTCTGAGAGGTCTCATGAAATTGTTTTTATTTCTTTTGCATTTTATCCTTCATCCATCCAGGAGACGATTTTAGAGATTGTGAGGGATGCCATGATTAAACGGCCAGATACAAAAGGTTTCTTGATTGATGGCTTTCCTCGAGAACTTAACCAAGCAGTACAGTTCGAAAAGGAAGTAAGGAAAGTTATCTTTTCTTAACTCTTTATCATATTCCTTGCCCGAATTAGACTTCTACTGTTTTGCTCTGGCGAATACCAGACGATAATGTTTATGACGGGAAGACGTCAGGACAAGAAGGAGTTAAATTAACGCTACTGGACATACCGGTCCGCCGCTCTACCTATTGAGCTATCGAGTCCGCAGGGATTGGAAACGAGATTTATCCAATTTAAGTGCACCAGATATTCTCGCGACAACTTAACGCTTATCCATGAGAGAATTGCAGTGTTTCAATTCTATTTCAGAATCATCCTCAGATATATGCATGAACAGAAACTTCTTCACGATAATCTGATACTGCCAAAGTCAACTGAAAAATATTGACTCGAGCGGCATTTGAACTAGCACCTTCGGGATACCAGTCCGCCGCTCTACCTGTTGAGTTATTAAGTTCACAGGGATTGGAGGCGAGTTTTATCCAATTTTAAGAGCACGAGATATCCTTGCGAGAACTTAACGCTTATCCACGAGAGGATGTGATTCTGAAATAGAATTGAAACACTGCACATCCTCTCATGGATAAGCGTTAAGTTGTCGCGAAAATATCTCGTGCACTTATAATTGGATAAAAATCGCCTCCAATCCCTGTCTACTGGACATTGTTACTGTGTTTACTGAAATTTCTTCAGTGAACGGACCAGTAGGTGTGCTGCCGGAATTAAAAATATGAGATACAGTCGAATGATTTAGACCCGATAAAGTGCGTCTTGTAAGTTCATTAGGGACCTTAAGATTTCACGACGCGCCCATCTACTACGGGGGCGGAAGTGATCATGTAAGCACTGAGCATGCGCGCGGGTCGTAAAAATTTGTCAAGCCTCTGCGACGCGGCGTTTTAGCATCTTCTGGCGTCGTCGCAGATTAGACCTCGGACGATGTTTACACCTTTCGTTAAAATGTAAGTTTCATTATATTTTTTTTTCTTACTTTTATGCCTTGAATTTGTTATGCAATGTTGTATCGTTAAATTATTGATGAAAAGAACCTAAATGTAATTTAACTTCATGGTTTTCACTAGTTCTGTCACTATAACCTGAGGATCAGCAAACATGTCTACCGCACAGTCACCTCTGTCTGCTTCGAAAACTGTGAATAAATCACCGTATGAATAAATCAACAGATTCGCCGAAGAAGTAGACACAGTGCTTCAGTTTGTTCACAAACAGTTCCCTGCTGACAAGTGAATCGTTCAGGGAGACCCATAGCACGACCAAGGACTGGAATTTCATTCTTCTTGAAACGAAAGTTCGCAACACATTCATCTTCGTCTATATCCTCTCAACAGAATCTGGAATAGTCTTGATATGGGAGTTCCGGGTTTTTCGAACCAAGCATCGTACAACAACACAAACTCATCATCATCAATAAGAGAGTAGTCGTAGGCAACGAGTAAAGTATCTCTCGCTTTTTGAAACGAGCACATTTCGCTGATACAGTGACACTGATACAGTCGCGTTGTAGAAATCGACACATATCTTAACGATTTTTTAACACGCAACGCAGACGCGGCTCTCCCCAGTCTTTCCTCGCATTTCATCGCGTTGTAGCTGAGTGCGTCGTCAAATCTTAAGGTCCCTAATAACTCTCTCCTGGCGGAATAAGTAATGAATTATTTCACTTTGGCTAACGCCAGATGATTTTACTCGTCAATTGGAGAGCTCCTGCTGTTAAAGCGTTATAACGATCTCAATCAACTCTCCCGACAGCATACGACTTCGCACGCTCTTATTGGACGAGCCTCATTTTCTCTCAGAGAACAGAGACACGGCTGACGTCATTTTCATTTTGTCTCAGAGTACAGAGACATAGATGACGTCACGGAAACTCGAAAAAACCTCGGTTATTTTATAAAACAAATAGAAAATAGCTTTTGTGTCTCTGCACTGTGATAGAAACATGAATGACACCATTTCAACTGAAAAAATACCAAGTGAGAACACTCGGCGACGCCTCGTGTTTTCACTTGGTATTTTTCTCGTTGAAATGATGTCATTCATGTTTCTATCACAACACAAAGACAGTCAAGCAATTTTCTATTTAGTTAAATGGCTCGTACCAGACGATCTCACACGTCAAGGGGAGAGCTCCCGCTGTGAAAGAGTTATAAATTAACTCTTTCCGGGCACATAAGACTTTTATTATTTTACTCTTGCAAACGCCAGACGACTTTACTTGTATTGACCTTCAGAAGTGAAACTTTTTCAAAAATTTCATTTCTAATATTAATAGGCGTGGCTTGTGTACGGCCAATTACATAATCCTGACAGCAAGTAGAAAATAGCTTTCTGTCAAAATGGCCATCGGAATTTATATATATAATGTATTTTTGGTCTTCCCCAAGCAAAAAAGAAATAGTGGGGAAAGCCTTTTCCCTCTTTCTCCCTCTAGAACATCACTGAGTTAATCTTTTCCTTGAATTTATTCGAATTTAGATTGCTGTTTGTGAATGCGTGCTTTACTTTGAATGTTCAGCGGAGACCATGACGGCAAGACTTTTAAAAAGAGGAGAAACAAGTGGACGCGTGGACGACAACGAAGCGACTATTAAAAACCGACTTGAAACGTTTTTCAGCCAAACTATCCCAGTTATTGAGTATTACAAGGAGCGAGAGAAGATACACACGGTGAGGGAAAAGAGAAACTAGTTGAATCGTTTCTTAACGATTCTCATAATCGTTTCTTATCTTTCGGGAGTTTACGTAAACATGACTCGGACATCATGGATGACGTGGCCTTACAATAAGGCCAAGTTTGAACGTCAAACTTTGTCGTGTGCCGAATTTAATGTTAATGAGCAAAATCCTTTATTCAAACTGATTTGCATTTGATTAGGCACATGAAAAGTTGGATTTAAACTGGGCCTTACATTGCTCTATTGAAAAGGAATAAATGAGTAATTTGTGGTTTCTAGAGTATTCTTTACGCCTTCCTTGCTCCAGTAAAGATAGGAGGAAGAACATTTCTACTTTTTTACGACGACGCCGGCTCTTAAAACACGGAGAACTTTGAGCTTTATGTAACGAAAAACTTTAATCGACCAACTAGAATTGCTTGGAATCATTTAGCTGTAAGAAAACGATTATTCTTTGTTAAGCATGTTCGGTTTGCTTCGCAGCCGTAGAATTTAAAGTACTTTGTTTGCTGGTGTCGGCGTCGCGACTTTCATAAACTTCCTAATATCGTGACGGGAACAGCACCGAAACTGTGCTTCGTCACAAGGTGCGAATCGGCTTGTCAACCAGGTTTCCATGAGAATGAACGGAATGATACAGAAAATGGGAATGTGGAGCAAAAAAATTCACCGCGGAATCGTTAACATCAGAAATAGCTTGGCCGTGGAATTAACTCTTTTGGAGTCCATATCTGACTTTTTGATTTACTTTGGCTAACGCCAGACGAAATGTTCCTTCCAATTTTATTTATACTTTGTTCAGTTTTATTTCCATTCTTGACATTGGTCCGCATTGACGTCGGAGGTTACAAGAAATCTGTTCGTGAGTGGCCTGGTAATGTGCAACATCCACTGAACTATATCTATATATAGGTCAGCAGTAACATTTACATTCATGCATTGTGTTTAGGGGTTGTCTGGGACCAGTTGCATGGAAGATAACATGCCATGTGACAACTCCGTATTGTTGCTGAAAATTCTCATTTGTTTTCCTCTCGTAGATTTCCGCTGAAACAAATCCAGAAGAAATTTTCCGAGAAGTTAAAACAGTCTTGGATTCTCTTCCATCACGTTCGACCACCGCACTTCGCCAACTTGATATCATTTTCATTTCAGGTAAATCATGATCAAAACATTCAAGTGATCTCTATGATGTCTCTTTATTTTTTATTTCTGTTTAAAGTTCTTTGATTTATCGAGCAGTTATTTGGCCTTAGAGTAATGTTACACAAGATAACGGAGAAAATTACGTGGGTACGAGGTTGTTTTGGTACTCCAAAATTATCTTTTGCAATTTTTTCATATTGCTTGGTCATGCACATTTTTCCATTGAAGTTTGAAAAATATCTCCGCTCTTTCGAACCTAATATACCCTTTTGCCAACATTTTGGTATTTAAGTAAAGAAAATCGTGCTGATTGAAAGATTTCTTGTCTGTTATTTTATGAATTTAAAATAACTGAAGCTGGACCACATTGCTCAATCAGAATGATTTGTTTTTTCCTAACTTCCAAGTCAACTGGACGAACGTTTATCTAAGAACAAATTTTCATGGTGTTGGCACAATTTATGTAATGTGACATTAAGTTTTAAACATTTAATGAATGCTGCTCTTAAGGTCACAGATCAAACGACACCCAAGTTGGTCAACAGCTTGCTGACAACAACGGCCGAACCGTTTTGTCTGTTTCGGATCTTTTAAAGAAACAAAGTGAAAACGAATCTGAAGGACAACCAGACGTCAACCAACAGCCAAAAGAAGTTTCTAACGTAAGTTGAAGAATTTTTGTTATTATTATTATTATTATTATTATTATTAAAATTTATTTAAAAACGGTGACCCTTCATTACTCGAATGGAACTGATTTCCAAGGGGCCCCGTTTAACTACAACAATTGAACTACTACTACTGTATAAACTATTTACATATAATATACAATATACTGATTTAAACCTACAAATTTAAAGACTCGTTCACACACACTAAAATTACACTAAATGACTTAAATTTACATCATACATTTTCCCAATGCTTTTATAAATGGCGACCGAGAAAAGCCTTAAATTGCTTGATCGAGATTTCTTTGCTTTTGGCAGATTTAGGTAAGTTGTTCCACATCTGTGCAGCTGTATAGCTTATGCTTTTTTTTAGAAAATTAGTTTTTGGCTTTTGAAGTGAATAATCTTTATCATTGTTGCGCAAATTGTGATCGAAATTATTGAAGAACGTCTTTCCTTTATAAGGTCTCGTGCATCCTAATTAGGAACCTCAGGCAAACACGACGGTTGTTTCAACGACGACGTTTCATTTAAAACAAAGAGAATGAATCATTCCGACTCGCTATAGCCATCTAAATAAATACAATTTCATTCATAGCATTTTTACGTTTTCGAGACAACTTTAACTCATAGAACGATGAAGCATGTTTACGAATTTAATATCAAGCCATTCATTTTAGGAGATACAGTTCATGAAGCTTTTTGGAGGTCGAAAAACAAATACAAAGAATCCATGAAGACGTCAGTGATCTGTGGTCTCTACTAAATGTCAAAAGTTTGATTTTTCGCTTGTCGCCGTCGTCGTCTCATCCGCCTAAGGTCCCTAATATGTGATATTTTCCGGCCATATTGCTACCAGGGTTGCTTGATTCAATCGTACTTCTGAATAGCCTGTCGTTACGATTTACCGCAATGTTTTCGTGATAGGTTTATGAGGCTAAACTTGCTTGTATACCATAGATAAGCCGAACTGTGCGCAGCGTAGAAGTGCTGTACAGTGACTCAGTGAGTAATGTACTATTAAGACATACAACACAGTGTACAGCACAATATGCTTGCACACTGTAGCATATACACATCATAGATATGCAACACTGTGCCACATGGAGCTTTCACAGGCACGCTCCATTTACGTCAGTGACTCTCATCCCCGTGACATGATTTGATATTGTTTGGTTTGATTTGTTTTGATTTGTTTTTCACCGACAACTGGGTACTTCTGCAGGAAAACATCCTGAAAGTTTTGTTCGAGAAATTAATGAATGAAACAAACCCTCGTGGTTACGTTATCGTCGGCTTACCAAAAACAGTGGACCAGCTGGAACAATTTCAAAAGGTAATGAATAGAATTTGGTCTTGTTTTAAGGGGTTGTTTGAATCGCACTGGCCTATTTATGTGAGCTGAAACGTTTTACATGAAGATTTTTCCAAGAGTGTAAAATGCACGTAAGGCAAAACTGAAATACAAAGCCAGTTTAGTTCGGCTGTGAACAAGGCCCAAACTTTAAGTAAATTATCCATCAGGAACGGAGAAGGATTTTCGTGATATGACTTAACCTGGCTCATATAATCAACCACGTAATTAACATCATATACTAGGAAAATGAGATAAATATGAAACTAGCCGGTTGTTTATTACCAAATATCTGACATTTCATGGGGCTGGTTGAATAAGCGTTAATGTCTATAGCTGGTCTATTAGTAAACATCTGGTGTTAGTTAAACAAGTCTGAGTAGATTTTATGCGTGGCATTTGCTATAAAGCTGGCAGTTAACGTTATGCTTAATACCCTAAGTGTTTTGATTATGAACACTTCTCGATCCGTAATCGATTTTTTTTATTTTACTCTGGCTAACGCCGGATAATTTTACTCGTCAAATGGAGACGTTTTAGACAAGAAAGGGTTAAGAATTCCTCTATTAACTCTTTTCGGTCCACATCCGATGTTTAAGTTTTACTCTGGTTAACGCGGACGATTTTGCTCATCAAGCGGAGACATCTGAGGAGAAATCAAACACGTTCTTCACTGAGATTGTGCCGTGATAACTTCATTAGTTATGACTCTTTTTGTATCTGTTATTCTTTTTGGAAATTAGTTTTCGCAATTCCGATTTGTGCTATACCTGGAATCAGAATCAGACGAAGCCGAGGAACAAGCGACCGGAGAGCAAATTGAGGAGGACGGAGGAGGAGAAACAGATTTAAAAGAACGTGGAGAACAAACTGAACGTCTTTTGGAAAAACTTGAGGCACTGGGGAAACTAAAGAAGGTATTGTGTATGATCACCATTTTTCGTTGCAAAGGAAGAAAAGGTTTCTGATGCTTGTTATGGCTGTTGGGGGAAGGATGATCAGAAATTCGAGTTTTATGATCAGCATTATGTTTAAGTTATTGCAGAATTAATACTTGAATTAGCAAACGGTTATTGTTGCCGGGATTAGGTTAGAGTTAGACTTAGGTTCAGGATTAGTTGTTAAGTGAGAGTTACAGCTACTGCTGAGCTTCATTAAGGGTATAAACGTCTTAATTGCGGTTTAAAGTGGGGACTGCGTAAGGGTTTGATACTGGGTTTCAGTCAGGTGGTCGATGAAGTATTACATTGGATTACAATCAGAGTTTGAAGTAAAGTTCGAATTAGAGTTTGAGTCAGGGTTGAATAAATAGAGTTTGAATGGAATCGTCCTTAGATGGGAGAAGGATGCAATCTAAGTATACCATACCTCAGTTGTTATGGAGTGCAGTAAAGCGAATGTAGGAAGGATGAGTTAGGTAGCGGAGAAGCCAACAGTTCAGGTCCAGAATAGGAAGTTTAAAAAAGAAAGGTAAGTGCTTGCACGAAATTAAGTGAACCTTTGAAAGACAATGAAAAAAGCCAAACACGACTGCGTACCGTCCTGTTTTTCTTGGGATGAAATATTCTTTCTTGAGTGTATCATCTCTGGAAAAAAACGGGGAATTCATGTTTCCAATTTGTGAAAAGGTAACTTGAAGCGGCATTGCTCTGTACTTGATGTAATATGTCATACAAGAGGAGTATTTGAACTGCCGGATTTTCAAACACCGAGACGTGAGTTGAAATGCGAAAGAGACAGCCGAGTTTTTTAACCTTCTTCGAGGGGTTTGGAAATCAGATCAAACACGACTTTCGAATCCACAGTTCAAGAGAAAATCGGACTTAAAGTTTACGTCTCGTTACTTATATTCTTTGTGTCTTCCTCAAGAATTATTAACGAATTTGGGGAAGTATAAAGCGTATGCGCTCTTGACTTCATAGCCACCACGTTGGTGTTCCTTAATCAAAGAATTTTGGTCATCTTCTTTCCTTAGGTGCACCAACATGGCCGCCATACCCTTTGTTATTCGGCTCTTTGTTTGCTGAGTGCATATGCTCTGTACTTCATGTATTGGCACTTTGGGGCAAAAAGCAATCCGTTGTAAACGAGGTCCGTTTGGGTTCTTTGATCTAGATTCCTGCAAGCTTAACCGTTGAAGAAGTAATCAGTACAGCCCAGACATACATAGACAGTTTGGAATAAACCCTATGCATGCAAATACAATTCCTCACAGTTTTCAATACATTGGGGAGTATTTTCACCTTGGCGCCTTGGTCAGCGTTCATATCCGAAATAATGCAGTACCTGCGATCTGGTCGCATTCTATAACAAGCAACAAGATGGGGACGCCGTTGTTACCAAAGACTTGATATCAAACTGAATTTTGTGTTTACACGTAAATAATGTGCAGACCACGTAATGAATTTGCCCAATTTCATGGAAACACACACATCCTCCCGAGTACCTGAGCTTTGAGTATTTTACCTGATGGAAGTCGGCCATGCTGCATACCGCGGCCGATTTCTTTTTATCACTCTGCGTTATAATCAGCTGACAATTTCAAAACGTAAAGAATAAAACATAATCCGAAAATGGTCATCTTGTTAGCTTGATATTCAAGTTATGAGCACGACAAAACAGAGACAAAGTTGTGGTGATATTTCGACTCCATTACAAAGTCATTGTCAGACCAACTGGCAAGCAAACGAACTGCTATCTATATATACATGTCTAGGATGATGCCATCGCCTATTAACTGTGAATTAATCAAAGATGAAAAGTAACAAACCGTTATTTAGATATTTACATTATGAATAATAAAACCTTAGGAGAAGAGTGAAAGTTCTTTCCTGGCTTTTAAACCACTGTTCATCTCAGGCTTGTTTTGTTATCTTAGAAGCACTTTTAATAAAACAAAATAAGCCCGATATGAACCGTGGTTTAAAAGCCAAGAAAGAGCTTTCATTCTTCGAAGGTTTTATTATTCATTATGTAACTATCTAAATAACGGTTTGTTACTTGTCATCTTTGATTAATTCACAGTTAATAGGCGATGACGTCATCCTAGGCATGTATATATAGATAGCAGCTCGTTTGCTCACCAGTTGGTTTGATAATGACTTTGAAATAGAGTCGAAATATCCGCAACTTTGTTTCTGTCTTGTCTTGTTACATAACGTGAATATCAAGCAAACAAGATGACGTTTTTCGGATTATGTTATATTCTTTACTCTGAGTTATTTCAATCGATATTCTATAAATTGATCAGTGCATGAACAAATACATTGAAATGTTCATGTTCATCAACCTTTTTCCAAAATGCAAGCTGAATTAGCAGCGTAAATGAAGCGAAACATGTCGGTAAATCTCGATCTGACTAAATTCACCACTATTGACAAAAAAGCCTTATTTCTTTTAAATTTCAACATGAGTTATTGATAAAGTTTTTAGTTGGCGCTTTAAAATTAACCAATTCAAAAGGAAATCGGAAATACAACTTAAAATGTGTACCATCTTTTGCCAATTCCAGGCTCTCCGTTTGCCAGAGAAAATGTTCATTTACGGTCAGCTCTCGGCGGCCTTCCTGTGCTCTACACTACCAAAATTCACTTGTAAACTGTGTTAAGTATGTGTTTAGTTTATAGTAACAACATCCGACGTCAAAGGCGACTAAAAGAGTAGAAGGAACTTCTGGGCAGTTCAGGACATTAAAACTGACGATTGACATCAAAAATTTCCTCACACTCCCCCAAAAAGGGGGACGACAGCCCTCTCCGACTCCCCCCGTTGCGCCCAAGAGTCGAGAAGCAGAAAAAAAGAAACCCTATGAAGTTTATGACATATCTGGCAAAATAATTTGGCCATTGTTTTTGATATAGTATTAGCTTTTACCCTTTTTGCACCACACGAAGCCGGTCTGTAGAGTTGACGAAAAGAAAGGAATGATAGTATAGTGCAGTTGTGTTTGGTCAGCGGTAGATGACGAAAAGAAAAGAACGATAGTATAGTGCAGTTGTGTTTGGTCAGCGGTAGATGACGAAAAGAAAAGAACGATAGTATAGTGCAGCTGTGTTTGGTCAGCGGTAGGTTCTTGTGGCTAACGTGAATAGTGTGAGTGGTTATTTGGCTCTTAAAGACGGCCCTTCATTCAAATCATTCTAAGTTAAGTCCGTGACTCGCAAGCGAATTCTTATCTCAATTCGCCAATGTGAAGTCAAAAGTCAAATCTCTAGTGTTTTTCTTCAAAGTTCATGTCAAGTTACAACTAATTCACCCGAGACAGTGACCAAGTCCTACTCGAACCCGAACCGTCGACTGGAGTTGCCCACAAGTGCTAACTCAAACACTTTCGTTTTTCACTCAAAGGTTTTCGCGTGAGCATGGCATTTAAATCATTTTGCTCTAAGGCACTCAACAAACTTTATATCAATCATGATGAAGTCAACCAGGCTTTCAACTCCACATTACAATTCATAAAATGCGTCATAAAAAGGTGTCATACCTCTATGGTAAACAAATACGACCTAGAATGCAACAGAACTACATAATATTTTTAAGGTTTTTCTTCCGACAAGCTCAAGCAACAAATCTCGGTATTCCTTCGAAAACGCATGCAGTCATTAGTACAAATTCAGAATAAAAACTAAGAATGTGGAATATTTTCCCTCATGTAACCTGTTATTTTTAACATTCCTTACGGTCCAACGTTTAAACTTAGCTCGTCTGTCATGTGAGACCTGTGTGCATGCACGTGAACAAACTTCTAATCATTGACTACTAAGGAGGGAAATGCTGGAATGTTTCATTTTGCTGAGCGGAAACTTGCCCCTGTAATCCAAATACGATATTACATATAAAGATTATTACAATTTAACAATTAGACTCCAAGTCAAGGTGATTATCGGCGATATTTATATAGCTCAATTATGACTGAGACTTATAACTGTCAGAGGTAATTGGTGAAAGAAAGAATAACGGAAACAAAACTGTTTTATTTTATTTATCGTATCGAAGACGGCACCAGCAGTGAAAGGTTGTACTGAGCTTAACAGCGAATTAATGAAACGGTTACACCATATTTTCCTTGGCAACGTTTTACTCCAAATTTAGTTGCATGTTTGAGTGCATGCTTTTGTTTTGGAACAGTAATTTCTTTTACTTCAATTGTTTTTCCTCTGTAACGTAAACAAATGGACAGGTTGAAACTGTTGAGAACGCAATAATCACCTTGCACTTGGTCATTATCGTGAAATAATATCCATAAAAAAAATCCGTGAAAAAAAATTCATATTTTCCTGTGATATTTCACCAAAAAGTAAATAGTTTGTCATTATTACTTTTTTTTATTTGGGTATTATGCTAAGGCTTTATTTCACTAAATTCTCATATGATTTACCATTTCATATACAATATACGGATGCCAGAGAATTAAGACCTAATTCAAATGTTGTAGTATTCTTGAGTCTGTACTAGAGGTTTCAGGAACTTTTCGAAATAATCCTGACGCTGTCCACTACACGAAAAACCAGAGAGTAAGCTAAATTTCGTGAATGAAGTCGCTCGATTTTGTATTTGTGAAATTAAAAGGTTTGAAGAGCGTTTTCGGAAGGCTGTTGTGACGATCAATCAGATGTTATTCCTAAAATGGTAGTTCAAGTACCTAGTTACAAATTTAATCCAGTTACAAAGAGAACGACATGTTTACCTGCAGTATTGGAAGAATTTTCATCTGTAACTCAGTAACGAGTATTTACAAAAGCCGCGTGGCGTCAAGCCCTTCCTGATTCACTTAAGCGGCAGTTAGTGACAGTAGTTTTGATTTTATTTACAATTTAAAAGAAGATCTAGAAAAATTTTTTCGAAGAAATAAAAAACTTTGTCCCAATGGTGATACGGAGTTCCAAAAGCACCTGAGAAGCTAGTAAAACACTCTGTTTCTGTCGTTGCCTCGTGTTAAAACCGCATCTCTCATGCCATTACAATTCCGGCGGTAGCGGTACGAGACGTGTTTTTTACCTCTTAAAGATAGAAACGAAACTCACTTGAATTTTGAAGAAAAATGTGAAGAGTTCTTGAAGTTGTGTTTAACCTTGAAAACCCTTTGAATTGGGCAGGAAGCCTGGGAAAGGTCTTTAATCTTGTGTTGCAGTTGTGGAGGATAAACTTTTCAAGATAGACGAAACAGAGTACTTGAATTTAGAAATACAAACGTATTCGCAAAATCCCTGGAAGCTTAAGAAATTTAGCGTGTTTATGTTTTGCGTTGTTGAGAGGAAGGATGTCCTCGAAAAGTCCTCGAATTTTTGTAGTAGCCTTGGAAAGGTTATCAATCTTGTGCTGCAAATCTGGACAACAACCTTTTCAAAATAGACAAAACAAAATAGTTAAACGTGTCCACAAAATCTCTGGAAGCTAAAGCGATTTAATGCGTGTTTATGTTTTTGGTTGTTGAGGCAAGGAGGGATGTCCTTGAAAAGCTCTTGAACTTTGGTGGTAGCCTTGAAAAGGTCTTTAATCTTGTCTTGCAAATGTGGACAACGACTTTTTCAACGTAAACAAAACAACATCGTTAAACTTAGAAGTACAAACGTGTCAGCAAAAGCAATTTTGCGTGTTTATGTTATCTGTTGTTGAGGAAAGGAGAGATGTACTTGAAAAACTCTTGAATTTTTGTGGTAGCCTTGAAAAGGCCTTTAATCTAGTGTTGCCAACGTGAACAACGATATTTTCAAGAGAGATGAAACAACAACATAGTTGAACTAAGAAATAAAAACGTACCCGCAAAATCCCCCGAAGCTATAAATAAACTCATTGCGTGCTTATGTTTTCGGTTGTTGAGGAAAGGAGGGATGTCCTTGAAAAGTCTTTGAACTTCTTGACAAAACGTCTTGAAAAGCTCTGAATCGGGAGATGAAAATTTAGTTCGAACGCTGTTGAAATCAAACATGAGTTAATATTTTTACCCAATTAATGGCAATGCTATCGAGATGTAAAAGTGGAGAAGGGTATCGGGGAGCCTGAGGCAACCTGAGCTACCTGTTTGGAGAAAAATATGTAATTCGTGAGGAACAATATCCGAAAGAAGATTTGTAAAGATTTCAAGTGGCAAGAACACTAGTCACCCTATTCCCTGAAACGAGTTTTAGATTTTAAGTCGCTGTCCATGCAACCCAGGACGTCTTTTAAGAGAAAGCCAACTTTTTTTCTAAAACTAAACCTTTTCTAAACTGTAACGTCAGTCTATTCCTTTATTCTCGTATTTTAATTTCCTCTTTCGCCATTCTGTGCTTCAAACGCAATTGGGCGTTTGATGACTAATTTGTTTACTGTCTTTCTAGTCACTTATATTTTTGTAAGTACCTCTCGCATTTAAGTCGAGACTTCGCAAATATATCAATCCCTGTCATTCCTATAAAGATGTTGTTAGGTTCACAATGAACGTCTGTTAAACCCTTTTACGAGGACACCACTTTTAAGCAGAAGCGGACACCTGTTTTGAGTCCCAGTGAGCAAAATATCCTCTCTTAAGCGGGCACTTCGAGATCGAGATAAGCCTTGAAAGCAAACCCGGATTGATTCTTACTATAAGTCTTTACACTTTTCATAGTTTCAGTTAATGCTTTGCACTGCATAAAGAATTCCATAAACTTACTTTAAATCAGTGCCACGTTACATTTACATATTTGTTTTACGATGAAACCGAACTACGTATTTAAATAAAATAAATTGTCACGATAAGCTTACTCCTTCCTGAGTCGACTCCTTTTAAGCAGACACCTGGACAAGATCCCAAAGGTGTCCGCTTGGTAGGGAAATGTATTTCGACTGTATTTATATGCAAACTTCCTCCACGTGTCTCATTCTCAATGACACTTTTGAAAGTAATATGCCAAACGTTATTTGTTCTTGGGGCCCGTGCGTTTACATGATAGGATTGTGTCTTAGAATCAACATTACATACAGCCGTAAGAGACAAACAACAGTATATGACAGTTGTATCGTTTATAGACTACAATAACACTCCTACTTGGATAACCTTTGTCGAAGGGTTACCCTACCTCTATATAAATGAACATTTGCGCGATTACGGTTCCCGCTTGGTATATTGATGGCCGGTTAGCCGGATGAAATTCATCCTGAGCTGAAAATACAAAAGGTCAGAGCCTGGATTAAAATTTTTGTCATGTGGTCGCAAGATAATTGTCAAAGGGAGTTCTTCGCAATCCCGGGTTGAAATTGTACTTGTAATCTATCCCTGAGGCTAAATAGATTGTCACGTTAACACTATATATATATATATATATATAAAATGATAAACGTTTGGTTCAGGAAGCTGATGCCTTCGTCAGCGAACCTGAAATTGTCGTTAGAACTACTTAAATAACTTACTAAAACAAATGCATAAAATAATCAACAATTCAAAATAGCCATACACTCTGAAAGCCAAAAATACGTGTTTGGTAATGGAAGTTGATTCACAAACTAAACTCCAGTTTACTCAGAACTCTGCACTTTGACGCATCTCATGAAGCTAGATACCAGCTGGTCAAATGCATAAATACCTTGGTGACGTTGTCAGTTCCCAGTCCCTTGCTCATTAACCCTTTTTTACTAGAATTTCCCCCTCAACTAGTAAAATAGACTGGCATCAGCCATAGTAAAATAATAGAAGCCTGATCCCGCCGGAAGAGAGTTAAAGTACAATTATTGGTTTCTTTTAACGTTTCTTTCGTTTGGCAGATAAAATTTTGATGAAGATGTACTTAACTTGTCGAAAACAAAAAATGACTCATCATGAACTGATTATTTTCAATATATTGCACTGCGACCAATCTCTACTAATGAATAGCGTTCCCAACAATACTAAATTAGATGTCGTCTTTATTATGTCATACAATGGCCACTTCTTGCTTACGTGAACAGATGTCTGATGATTACATATGAGGGAAACTTTCATTGTCTCCTTATAGAACGAATACATTTGAGTGTTTGGTTCGGGAGGGACAGAAACATTGATTTATGTATATTTAAAAGTGCAACTTGTCATGATTAAAGTTTTGTCTTTCTCTCAGATCAACCTGCGTTAAATTTTCGAGACTCAGAAAAACTCTGAGCTGCAGGTGGGACTCGAATCCGGACCTTTCTGAATGGTTGGATCGTCTGGCCAGCATTCAGAAAGTTACGGGTTCGATCCCCGTCTGTAGCTCGGAGTACTTCTGAGTCTCAAAAACTTTACACAACTTGAAAAGCAAGAAACAAACAAGACTTTCAAGTTCAGTTTGTTTGGTACCAACCCGGAAACGTTTTAGATACACAAGCATCTTTTGTAAAACATGGTATGAAACAGTCCAGTTCTTGGAAAAACCAAAAACAAGCTTGCTTATCTGTCGGTAATCTCCCATACAATGTTGTAAAAAGCTCTGTGGGAGACTGTTATTTTTTTATTCAAAGAAAGTATTTTTGGAAGAATGGCCATGCACAGAGAATCAATGTTGGACTGCAAGTTTAACTGTCATGTGGATGATTAATAGTGTGAATTCCTTTGTATTCTGGATCATGCTGTCAGCAAGTGGAATGCTAATGGACCCTGTAACCTGGCAACTATAAACTAACGGCCATCTTAATAACTGGCAGGTCTATGTAATTTGGTGAAAAATACTAAAATATGATTTACGAATTTGGCCATAACTTGGCTAGCATACCCACTTGTTTTCAACACCTTCTCGTTAATGACACTTTATAGGGAATTGGTTATGCCAGGAAAAGACATGGTGAATATTTACACGATACATCCGCCAACGCACGGACAGCTGACTATTTGTTATGCAATAATAAGTGTTTACAGTAACGTATGCATGAGCTGTTAATTTCACACTGCCGAGCACGATACAAAGGACTTAAGTTTTTATACCAAATAACTTGATGCACCAATTTCGTAAAACTTTAGTTACATACATACATATATACATACATACATACATACATATATATATATATATATATATATATATATATATATATATGTATGTATTTATATATATATATGTATGTATATGTATATATATATATATATATACCGCAAATTGCATAAATTTTGGCAAACCTAAACATATCGTAAAAAAGGAATGTATAGGTAAATCTGTAACTATGAATACTTAAATCTACCTTAATACATTAGACTGGCCAAAGAATGTACCAAAAAAAAAAAATAGTGTATCTTTACTGACCGTTGAAGTGAGAATAAAATGAAGATGCAATGATCTTGATATGTTTATATGTTGATATGTTTTGTGCCATAATTTTTGCAATTTGCTGTATATATGTATATATATATATATATGTATATGTATAACTACAGACGGAACCGTTTCGGCCTACTGGGCCTCATCAGTGTAGTGGTGACGAGCAGGATGGAGAAGCCTACAACACACTCTGTGTCTGCAGTTTAGCTTTTGAAAAATGTCTTAGTTTGCATACGAGAGCATATATATATATATATATATATATATATATATGTATAGATGTTGTAAGCTTGGATATATATAACCAGGTCTCTAATTAACATCACACGTGCCGTCTGAGACCCTATAGTCTAGTGGTAAAATAACCGTACCGGCAATCGGGAGACATGGGTTCGATTCCCGTTGGGGAACTCAGAAATTTTCTGAGATAAAGCTTGAGAACAAGCTTTCCATCGTATATATATGCATATATGTATATATATATATATATATATATTATATAAGGACTTAAGTTTTTATACCGAATAAATTGATGCACCAATTTCGTAACACCTTGGTTATATGCACCAATTTCGTAGAATATTAGTTATATCCATACATATCTACGTACATATATACATACATATATATATATATATATATATATATATATATATATATATATATATGTATATATAATTTCTCTTCAAGACAAAGGATACATCGCTTTGATCCACTTTCATATCCTTTTGCACGTTTTAAAATTGACCAGTTCACTGTAAAATCCTTTCCTTAGTTCTTTAATTTTCAGACGTAGTTTGATAAAACAGTCTTGTTCGAGTATTTGTGGTCGCTGAATGATTTTGTATGGTTGTTGTAGCGTTGTGTTTATATATATATATATATATATATATTTGTGTCTGTCTGTCTGTGTCTGTGTCTGCAGTTTAGCTTTTGAAAAATGCCTTAGTTTGCATACGAGAGCATTGGGAAGAAATGACGTCACGGAATTTTACTTTATTCATTCAATCAAAACCGAACTCTCTTAGAATTATCACCATAAATTGTTTCAAAATTTACAAGAACATTAAAAATTGCCCGAGGCGCTGGCTTCCGCCTCATTTATTATTTTATCAAAGTGAAATGATCGTGAGAGAAGATAGTATTTGCAAAAACCAGTCAAGTGGTGAATGGAGAGATACTTCGATGAAGGAAGAGCAATGTGATTCTCAATCAATCTCCAGTAGAACTAAAGAAAGAAAAACTGAAGAGGATAATCATCTTTTGGCCTTTGTCATAAATACCGTGAACGTTATGTCGGCGGGAATCGGGAACAGGAGGCGAACTCCCTGGTTGGAATGCATTGGCTTGGTGTTGTGGATTTTAAACAATGCCGTACATTTCAGCCTGGATTTTTACGAAGCCAAGTTCGTGTTCCACGTCCCGCGGGCAAGCACTGTGGCGCTGTTTCTAATTTCTTTGCTGCTGTGTTCGGTCAACTCCATCAAACATTCGATCCCGTGGTTTATAAGAGGTGTGAAAAAATTATCAAGGGAAGGGAAATACCCCAAAACGCTGAGAAGATTGAGGACATACTTCAAGGTTAGTGTCCTATTCGTGTAGCTTTCGCCTGCAGCAGTTAAGAGGGAAGTGTTTCTTGGTTTCCTGCGCTAGAAATTTCAGTCGGAAATTGAACTTTAACAGTTGAAAAGTCCGAAATTTTGCCCTCCCGTGGTATGAAAGTGAGTGATAAATTAACGTCCGTCAAGCTCTATCCTCAGAAAAACGATTTCTGAGCCCCAAACGGGGATCGAACCCGCAACCTTCTGATGACCAGTGAGACACTCTAATCATTGAGCTACCAAGACTCAGATGGCCAGCCAAGGAGGAAGTTCTACATATGTGCGATCTGAGTGGAAGTCACTATATGTTAATAATGTTATTATGTTATCTCTTCATTAACAATATTAACATATAATGGCTTCTGCTTAGGTCACACATGTCAAACTTGTGCCTTGGCTCGCCATCTGAGCCTTGGTAGCTCAATGGATAGCGCGTCTCACCGGTCATCGGAAGGTAGTGGGTTCGATCCCCGTCTTGGGCTCATAAATCGTTTTTCTGAGGATAGAGCTTGACGGACGTTCATCTATCATTCTAGATGTCTCAAAGATCCAGCGTTTTCCAAAATATATATCTCATCGTATAAAGGTGAGCATTAATTGTTTTGGTTACGCCACCGTAAAAGATCGCAACGTGAGTAAAATTATGCACATAATTAATGAAGTTCTTCACACCGAAGCTCCACCTGTCTATCTATCTAATGAAATATTGGTATTAAACTACCCACGTACGAGATACGTATGCATGAAAACAATCTTAAATTGTAAAGCCATTATCTCGTTGAAAAAATAGAAGTTCGGACAATGATTTTAAATAAGACGACAATAGCAGACTTATGGAAAGTAATGTATCTTTAATCCAGTATTTCATTCCTGAAACAAAATATGCAGCAAGATTATCAACGAAACTGAATTCGATAAATGTTTATAATATTCGTCAATTTACACGTGTATATGTTATTATGGGCTGGTATTTAAAATAACTGTCCAGGCTTTAATGTTTTTCACGAAATTATTCGAGTTTGCCTTTATTTGCTACGAGCGTGGGACTGTGGTATGGTGGAAGATTCCCTGGTGCAGCTAAGAAAACTTGAGAATTGTATCGGACTCGTTTATCGTAATAGACTTGAGGTCTTCTTTCATGACTTCTGCCATCCTTTTCTGACGACGACTGCTGTTCTAGAGGCTAGCAAACTGCAAACTATTTAAAACTAAGAACAAAAAATTAATATTTGGGAAAGAAATGCATGGCTGAAACAGGGCAGCTGTTAAGTCCGCTACTATAGATTTCCTTATTTGATTTTACTTTGAGCGGAGGAAGTTAAAAAGAAATCCGTATCAGTAAGAAAAATGACGTATTCTTGAAATTGCTTCGTGAACCATTGCATAAATTTGATATTCCTTGACTCTTTTGCGATTTTCATTGTATTTCGATGTTATTCGACAGTTACTACGTCCCACGACCGCATCTCACATTCGGCCTAGTTATATGTAAGCCATAATCAAATTGCGTCAGCCTTACCTAATCAAGTTCTTTCTAATTCATTGTCTTGCATAAAATCCGACTGATGTGGCTGTCTGCACCAGGTGTTGTCCATTATCAAATAAAACCTATGTTAATGATTTATTCAGTCTCATCTATTTAGGTGTGTGTGATTAGGGATATTCATTCGTGAGAAACAAGACGTAAGCGTTCTGGCTCATTTACACCTTGTGAAGCCTCTTCGTGTGTTAGACGAAGCTTACGTATAGGGCGTGAATTGGGTCGTTTAAGAGTACGAACTCGCATCTTGTGTTAGGTGTGACTTACATACAGCTTGAACTGGCCCATTTACACGAGTACGAAGCCGCGTCCTGTGTTGAGCATGGTTTACGTAAGACGTGAACTAATCCATTTATGAGAGTATACGAACTCCCGTCTTGAGCTACACGCGGTTTAGGTAAGGCGTGAACTGGTTCATTTATACGAATACGAAGCCGCGTCTTGTGTTAGGTGTAGCTTACTTAAGGCTTGGACTGGCCCATTTATTCGTGTATGAAGCGGCGTTCTGTGTTAGACGCGGCTTTAACACAAGGGGTGAACTAGCTCATTTATACGAGTGCGATGCCTTGTCTGAGTTGGCACGTGTCTTGGTTAAGGTGTGGGCATTATTTTTGTTCCGTTTTTAAGTGGCTTTTCATACCTTATACATGGATTGTAAGCTGTGTATTAGTTTTGTCTTGTAAAATTATGTCCGTTTACACGACAATAATTGTGTGTGGAGAGTAAAATTATGACCGTTCACACGACTATAATTCGCGGAAGAATCGCGATAATATTTTGAATATACTTTGAACTATGTAAACGTTTCGAAAATCTAAAGCCTCTGAAGAAATTTCTCTCTTATCCGGTATAAGGGCAGTCCTCCTCAGCGTTTTCTATTTCAAGCTATCATTTTATAAAATTGTTATTAAAACGTCGGCCTCTCCGTTCTAAAGTTCTTTATCAACGTGCACTCCCACGCACATGTAATATCAAGACGCCTTGTCTTGAATATCTCCGTCGGTTTCCCTTCATTGATCTCTAATCATGGATCATTACTGCTGATCATTCTTTCATGAGAATTCAAACAGAACCTATCACTACACAGGTCTCTTCATTATTGAGCGTCGACCACTTCATCGGTCATGTGCGACAGTTTTGGGTTTTTTTTCTTTTTCTTTTTGTATTTTTTTTTTTATTCTTATTTTTTTTGTTTGTTTATAAAATAGAAACTGTTTTGCCGCGTTTATATAGCCTGATTCAAACACAAGGAGAAGGTTGGGAGAACTCGAAAGCTGCTGTGTACGCCCGCGACCGAAGGTCGAGGATTTACACAGCCGCTTGAGAGTTCTCCCAACCTCAACGAGTGTTTGCTTGAGGCTATATAAACACAAAAGATCAGTTACTATTTCTTTTATAAAATAAGAAAAGAACTAAGCAATAATAATTGTGAATGACGAACTTTATTTGCAATATCAAATGGCAAGTTCTTATTGGTTTGTAAACAAATCAGAGCTTTCCATTCGCCCCAGGAACAAATTCTGGCGTCAGTTAACCAATCAGAATTTTTAATTCGTGCCAAGAACAAATTCTGGCGTCAGTAAACCAATCAGAGCTTTGAATTCGCAGCAAGAACAAATTCCGGCGTCAGTAAACCAATCAGAGCTTTTCATTCGCGCCAACTACAAACTCCGGCGTCAGTAAACCAATGAGGTTTTAATTTGCGCCAGGAACAAATTCCGTTGTCAGTAAACCAATCAGAACTTTTAATTCGCTCCAGAAACAAATTCCGGTGTCAGTAAACCAATCAGAACTTTTAATTCGCTCCAGGAACAAATTCCGGTGTCAGTAATTCCAGTGGCGTGAACCTGCGTTGTGCAGTCATAAGCGTGTTTTCACAGCCTGATATAAACACAGTAACTGATCAAACACTGCGTGCATAATAGAAGACTTACTTTATAGATGTTTTGTAAACAAACTGCAAGAACCACTCACTAGAAAGTTACGACAGGAACATCATTTCTTTCAGGTAGCACGTACTCTCATCATACCTTTATCAGTAGCCGCTGCCATGGGGCAGTTTGGTTGTTATGCTTATGACGGTGCTTTGGATGTAAATTTTAAGGATCGGTCATCAACAAATCACAGCGAAAGAGTTCCCAGACCAGCAGTGATTGTTCTTAATATTCTTCGGGCAACCAGCCTCGTTCACATCTTCTACGGCTTCTGGTTCTTTTTGCTGACGCACTTGGGCATGATGTACATGATCCAAAGTTCCATTGAAGAATACAATGGTAAGATTTGACAAAATTTCTACTGGGCCCAGTTGTTCAAAAGGCGATCAGCTTAACCCAGGATGAACGAAAATTTTGTGGACAACTTTCCGATCATGCTGCAGAGAAAAGTTGGAATTTTCTTTAACAGATTTTGCGTGTATACAACAAACTTTTAAGCTGTGAAATTTGAACTTGATTTTTCAACCAAAATAAACGAAAGCAAAATCACTGATTAATTGGTAATCCTAGATTAACGCAAATCGTGCTTTGAACAACCGGCCCCTGGTGCACAAAAGCCGAATTCTAAAGCATCAGTTTCAACTCGTAACCAAAGGTTTTAACGACGCCTCCGTCGTGGTAAGGGAGAATTCGTCCAGTTTTCAGTTGCCATGCCGGAACTTTGAAGAAGAAGAAGACTGTAGTCTGGCACTAGAAAGCTTGTGAATTAAATTTCAGTTTTTCGTCCGAGAATGTTGTATTAAATAATTTGTTAATTCAGGTTGTGTTTGCCTGGTCTGTGCCAGATAAGTTGAAGGAAACTTAACCCTTTATTAGAAGGGTTTTCACGATGTCTACCCTTTACGAGTAAAATTGTCTGGCGTTAGCCATGAGTTAATGAGTTTTTTAATTCCCTTTTGAAGAATTCATGGGAAATGTTCTCCGACAGAGTCCAATAATAATATCATTCTCGGAAGCAGTGAATTCTTTTGCTGATCGATCTAGGTTTGTCCACCAAGGAAGTGTAAATACTACGGTAAGATGTTTTAATTTCAGATTTTAAGGGAGCTCAGTACTTAATTATGAAATTTCCTAATTAATTAATAATTAAAACTAGATAATCGTTGGACGGTCGTCAAGCGTCAAGCTAAAATTTACCTCAGAAAAACAATTTCTGAAGCCCAGACGGTGATCGAATCCCCAACTTTCTGATGACCAGCAAGACGCTCAAACCACTGATCAAACGAGACTCAATTGCACGGGAGTCGTCAGGAATTTCCCGACGACGGGGCTAAAATACTCGACAGAGGAGCTAAACCAGACGGGCTGCGATCACGCCCCCTTTAAAATTTTTTTTATTTGAAGGTCGATCGAAAACATCATGTTATTTTTCGCAAGAATGATCGCAACAACGTACTAGAAACAGTTTAATTTTAGATTTGACATCAAGAGAAGAGTCCATTATCTTTCTTGGCTAAATCAGTAACATGTACCCGCACTTGGTACAATCTGAAATAAATGTGTTATCATCAGTGAAAATTCTCCGACAAATTGTTAATTTTTCCCCTACAGAGAGAGCCAAGGTTCACCGACGGGGAGCTTCAGCCCCTCTGCCCCCTCCTGACGCCACTCCTGCTCAGATGTCAACTTAAGGTGCAAGTTTGAGTTATGTGCTGCCTATGTGGCAACCGCGATGTGTCTCAATAATGACGTCCAGTGAGACAAGTAGTTTGCATGTGGGTGCTTGGAGATTTTCATTGAACATCATTATTGACATCTCGTGGCTGCCGCATTGGTAGCACATTAGTCGAATTTGCACCCTAGCCCGCCACTTGAGTCTCGGTCGGTCAATATTGAGAGGGTCTCACCGGTCATTAGAAAGTTGCGGGTTCGATCTCCGTCTGAGGCTCAGAAATCGTTGTTCTGAGGCTAGAGCTTGACGAACGTTCATCTATCATTCAAGATATCTCCAAACTCCCACATTTCCAAAATATATATCTCATCAGTAACATTATTAACATATACTGGCTTCCGCTCAGGTCGCCAATATGTCGAACTTGCACCTTAGCTCGCCATTTGAGTCTCGGTAGCTCAATGGTTAGACCGCCTCACCAGTCATCAGAAAGTTGTGCGTTCGATCCCCCATGGGGCTCAGAGCTTGAGGAACGTCCAACGATTATCCATGAATATCCCCAAACACCCACATGTAAAACATTAGTATCCTTGGTTAAATCAGTATAGCTCGAGTATCTATCGTTATATGTATGGTAATTCTAATAAAGGTGACCAGAAAGATAGATCAAAGAGTTTACTGAGTTTACCGTATTCCCACCACAATTTCCCTTTCTTTGAAACTTCTACTTTCACGTACCTCGATAAAAACACGGAAAATGTTTTCTATTTCCTGAATGTAGATTCAAAGAGTTGCGGGGTTCAAAGCATTGTGGAGTGAAAGACTTTAGTGATTTTTCAATAGTATATACAATACATTTAGAAACTGAATCTCAAGAACCTACAACTTGCTTGTAATCTCCACTGAAAAAGAATTTCTAATTTGTTTTTTTCTTTTTTAATTCCTGTTCCAAGGGGGTCCTCACTGTTTCGGTAGTCTTCGCCAGTACATCGTTTATTCTAAACATCTACAACTATCTTTTCCTTCAAAAATATGCCATTTATGTTTGGTTTGCCTTGGCCCCAGTTCCCTGGGCTGTATTGCCTTTAATGGGCGCTGCTTGGGTTACGAGACGTTACCAAAGATACAAACTGGTCGTTGTGAACGCCTGGGTTGATGTTCCAGACGACGAGGATGCTGAAGCCCATGAGGAAGTTGAGAATGATGCAGAAGTGGTCCGAAGACCTTCCAGAAATTTTAATTTAGACCCTGGAGTTTTTCTTTGCAACGAAAGAAAAGATCCGTGTCAGGGTTCGTTTCTGGGGTGCCGTGTGAAGAAAAGACGTTTGAAAGCAAATAGAAGAGTTGAAGATGGAAGTAGGAATGGAAAGAAACGGTAAATCAACTGCGATATGGCACAATCATAGAGTAATAATGTCTCAGTATCACGTTTTTGGTTTCCTTTATTTCTGTTAATCCTTCAATAGCTGGAGTTTTTCTTTTGTTTATTGTTTTCTCTTTGTTTTGCTTTGTCCATTCATTTGTTCAATTTTTCAAGAGGCTTCCTAGCGTATGCACTTGGCGTCATAGCCGCCATACTGGTGTCCCTTAACAAAAGAATTTTGATTGTCTTCTTCTGTTATGTACACCAACACGGCTCACATGTCCTTTGTTATTCGAGTCTACGGGGACTGAGTGCGTACGCTCTATACACCGTACAAACATGTGGAACGCCTGGGGTTGCGGGGTTTGCGAACGAACCCCCTTTTAAATCCCAGGAAATGTTTAAGGCGCTGCTACTCATGTGATTTTGCATCACGTGGTTATCGTTCTGATATATTCATTAAAGCTGAAACACACTGCGCAGTCGTTATGATCAGGCGACCAAAGCGATTTCTTTGAGCCGTTTCCTGGTTAGTCGCTTTGGTTGTTTGACATGTTCAGTTTTTGACATTGGTTGCTCAGTTAGTCGCTTCCAGCCGCGGATCCAAGGAGGAGTTTAGGGGATTCAAACTCCCCCTTGAGCCACAAAATAATGTGGGGATTCCTCTCCATAATCTCCACCTTTACAAATAAACTTTACTTGCATCTTCCTTTTCTTTAATTGTACACCTTATGTAAGTGATAAAGGAACCACCATCTTTTAAAAAGCTAGAATAACCATAGGCCTGGTTGACCACCCCCTCTTCTGAAAAACCTGGAATCCCAGCTGGCCTGACAAACCCCCCACTTCCACAAAATCCTAGATCTGCCCGTGGCTTCACTCGTACTTGCTGAGATCGGACTAATTTGCATGCAGCAGCGCGTTCGTACTCATCACCAACAGTATAATGGCGTGTTTTGGGAAAGTTTTAATGAACTCGTCTCGAAACTATCCAATATTATACGAACTATCGGACAAAAATTACAAAAACGTATCAAAGTTAATGTGTGAAATAGAATCGCTAAGTGAACTAGAAGCTGAGCGTCTTTTCTTCTTCACGAAGAACTGAGGAATTGAAAAAAAATTTGGGGAGTCATTTGAAAGTAAAGATAAAACTATTCTTCACCACCTCGCACTTATTGAACCGAATTTTGGAAAAATTGCCCTGTCCTAACCTTTGTTGGTGTTACACACCCACCACCGTTTGCTTCCTCGTTTAGTTCCGCAGAGTTCAGATTAATATTTTGGTCCACATTTGTACCCCGTTTACTGCTAATATTTTGGGCACGGCACGGGTGATTTTCAGAATGTAAACGGTGCGGACTTCTCAAAACTTAGCCGTGCCAAGCACCTTTGTGTATGTAGGTCTCGGCACGGCTAATTTGCCGTGCCGTGCCCAAAATGTAACAGTGTAAACGAGGTTTTTGTGGCGGAGAAGTCTTCCAAGTAACCAAAAAGTCCACACTATTTTCACACTATTTTAGACTGAGAAAAATTCTTTGATGAGAAGGAATTTGCAAGAAGTTTATCAAAAATAGCATGGAATGGTTCCTACTTCTAGTTGTTTGTGCACATAGTTGGTCCAGAAATTGCAAATCTTTGAATGATTTCTTTTGTAGTGCTCGTAATGGTTGTATCACGGAGAAACGAAGTTTCAGTTGCAGGTCAGGTATACTAAGTAGAGGCTTTACAAAAGAGAAGAGCAACTGCACGAATAGAGCAAGCCATCAGACACAACCTCGGTCACTGGGTGATCAGTCGCATCTTGTTTCCAATTTACTAGCGATTCCAGTAGTTTCTGGTGGTATTACTTTACCGCCCCAAATCAATGCTACTTTACCAAAGTGTTCAAATGAAAAATGCAGCTTTCAAAGTGCGACTGTCTCCCGTTCAACTATATCTCCTGTACCAAATAGCTGCGGTAACAGATATAGCGCTTATCTTGAAGACAAGCGGATTATGGTTGCGGACAGTAAAGCTGTCCAAGAGCCACAAATTGAGTTTACTGATCTTGAGGCGGAGCAAGAAGAATTCCAGCCCTTGAGTAAAGATTCAGAGCTGACGGAGAAGTCTCAACCGTCACAGCTATTGAGCGGCATTGCTAAAACATACTCGAAGTGGCGAGCCAGCGTTAAAGGCAAACGGAAATTCAATTTTGAGAAGTACATTACTTATTTGGACAATACCTTGCCCACTATAGGATTTTCTATCGGCGGCGTTGTGATTACATGGGACGCTGTCTCGGGTTTATGCTTTTTGCTGTTTACTTTAGTTGGAATATTTGCCCAAGAGGCGTTATTTGGCAGATAAATAGCACACAATATAATACACAAATGTGAAGATACAATATAGTTAATTATGATTAATAATAAAAATGTACTGAAATCTCTTTTCATTTCAACATTCCTTCTCGACTGGTCATCGTTTGGTGTTTAAGTTGCTTCCCTGGTGTTTATTTCGATATCTCGTACCTTTCCAACTTGGTAAAAACATTTACAGGCACTGTAACTATCATGCCTGATCATTGCTGATATCAGAAGGAAACATTGGAATGTGTCCTACTCACAAGGCGGAAATGTTTAATGGCATTTTCCTTTGAAGAGACAAACTGTTGAGCATTCAAAGACGGCGGTTTGACCAAAAATAGTCTGCATGTTTATAGCAGGTGCAAGTCTTTGCTATACCGATTGAATATTTTTTAACCGAGTAAGTAAAATGCAGGTTCTGAGGAAATATGTTTAAGTTTAAAGCCATGAAACATAGTTCCACATCACTTAACATTTGCTGTTCAACAAAAGTTTAAAGATGTTGACCAACAATAGTCGAATCGCGTGTTATCGGCTAATTTTATTAAACATGTTGACTTGCTTCTCGCAACATGGTTCGACATTTGTTGGCAACGGATTTTGAATCATGTGTCAAGGGTTTATTTCATTTCAAACGTTGCGTTGCGTCTCGCAACATTTGTTCAGCATTAGTTCAGCTACCAAATGTTGAATTATGTCGAAGTGTATGTCATGGCGTTAGAAATATAGAAGGCCCTTTCGCGCTTGAGTCACTCAGCATAGAACCTGAAACCTTTACCCTTGTCATGGTATTTTGCCGTAGCCTTCCTTTTTGCTTTATCTTTGTACAAATCACACCAAAATTAAATCATTTTTCAGTATTACCAAGTTTGAGTTTAATCGGGAATGACGATAAGTGAAATTCATCCATTAACAAGTTGGCGCAAGAGAGAGTGAGCATGGAGATAACAGCAGCTCCTTGGAAATGGTTAGCCACCCAGTTGGAGAAAAATCAATGTCTTTTCGGGAAATAATACCAAAAGGCTTACTTGAGCTGTTCTGTGGGAAAGACTATAGTCACATATAAGTAAGCCGTATGAGACAACAGTGACTGAGATTTAAGCGCTTAGGGTCAAGTTCAACGTTGCGTCTCATTTCTTAACACCTACATAAGAAATATGGAAATAACCTTTCAAAGAGATCTTAATTTCTTGTACATTTTATGACTACAGGAAGCAATGACGTAAGGTAGTTTTTACTATATATATATATGAATCATCAAAACTCAGACCTCTGGAAGTTGCATGCATGCCGACATAAAATGTCTTGATATTTGAAAAATAGTCATAAGGTATCGCAGAAACTGTCCACCACTTCGTCTTCTTTTTTTTAGCTTGTATGTGAAATGTCTACCGCAAAAGATCATGAGGGCGAATTCTGGTCAGATAGCGGGCTGACAGTTATTTCAGTGAAGGCAAACGAATGTAATAAACAGTCGACGAACAACAGCGCTGAAGAGAGAAAAACTGAAGATGACCATCGATTGGACTACCTCGTTAACACCGTGAACATTTTGTCAGTGGGAATCGGGAACAAGAAACAAAATCATTGGCTCGGATGTTTTGGTTTATTTTTGTGGATTTTAAACAATATCATACATTTCGGCATGGATTTTTACGAGGCCAAGTTTGTGTTTCACGTCTCATGGGCAAGCACTGTGGCGCTGTTTCTTATAGCTAGCCTGCTCTGTTCGATAAACGCCATCAAGTATTCTATACCGTGGTTTAACAGAGGTCTAAAGAAACTCTCAAGGGATGGGCGATATCCTAAAACGCTGAGAAGACTGTGTACATACTTTAAGGTAAGTGTCCCATTCAAAACTCTTGCTCTCGCTGTGTATACCGGCCAGAAACTAATGCCCGCTGACAATTTGAAGTGATAGAGTAGAAAACATATTCCGAATAGAATCATCTTGAGAACTGAAGATGTGAGTTCTCATACGTCTCATACAACTTTGTAGTAGAGCCGAAATATTACCAGTTCAGTTCCCGTCTTGCATTTGCTCATACCTTGAATTCTCAAGATGATTCTATTCGGAGTACGGTTTCTAGTCTAATACCGGCCAGCGCATCTGTCCTCTAGAAATTTCAGAGGAAAATTTAATATCGAGTCGGGAATCTGGATAATTCTAGCTAGACGTCTCGTTATATCTTTTACATCCCTAAAATATTGCCTCAGTATAGGAACTCTCAGTCAGTTCTTACCCGAAATTTAAACTCAGTGCAGCAGTCTTCGCTATATTTAAGCCATAATCTTATTCTTCTCTGGTTAGGCAGTTCCTGTTGAAATAAATGAATTAAGGTTTTACCTAATTTCTGAAAGACCTGTATGTCACGAACGACTAAGATTGCATGAAAAAATTGACCTAAACTATACATTTACGTCTAATTTCGGAGTAATTATGTGTCGCACGATAGAAGATTACCAGGTAGCAAAATTCATGTGCGATAACAGAGCCCGAAGAGGTCGGTGCGGTCATTATGAATAATCGTGGGAGTAGTGGAATGTAAACTGTTAAAGCTGGAAACTAGTTAATTCTGAATTCGATAATTTGTCTTGCTTTGAGGTACTGAAGATACCAAAAACCTCTATGAAACAAAAATTCCTTTCTGATTTTTTTTCCCCCGTATAATTCACGGTTTAAATACAGCGGTTTTGTTTCAAAATATTACGATATCTGTATTGCCAATGATCATGCCACAATTACGATTTTTGGTGGGGTCATTACCTTAAGATTGCTGCAATTACAAGGAAACCAGGGGTCGCTCGAGTGCTGCCCACATAGATTATTCTACCGGTATTTCCTGGTAAACTTAATTTTCCTCTACAAAATAATACTATACGAAGGATAAATGGCAATTTTGTGGATAAATTTTAATTGCTAGGCCTTATTATCTGCCCGATAAGCTATCCGATCTTCTGACAACTATTGTCAGGCTCTCTGTCGACGGTATTTTAAACCGCGTCCCTTTCGCTGTTCTGTGGAGTAGCGTGTACACCTCCAATTAGGTTATTGAAGGTCAAGCGGTCCATCCAGTCGGGATGAAAAGAGTTACGTAAGTAGATTCCTTAAGTCTGGCTGAGAGACGTTTTTTATATTCATTATACCTCACAACATTCAGCTGTGCTTTACCGGAGTGTTATTTTATAACATTTAAAGAGATTACAATGAAACACTTCTCATCGATGCAGGGTTGTCATCCTCACCCTCAATATATTGGGCCATCGAATATAATGTATTAATTTGTAAGTCACAAGAATCTTTTGATCGATTCAGTGTTTTATATAAAGTATTAAACATTTTATACTCATACATGAAATTTATACGTTGTCTGAGGTTAAGGCTCTTCCGCGCGGTAATTTCCGTCAGCTATCTTATATAATTACACGAATCTGTTGTTGGATTCGGTGTTTTATATAAAGTATTCAAAATTTTTATCCTCATACAAGAAATTTCATCGTAATCTGCTATTAAGGCTTTTCTGCGCAATAATTTCTGTCAGCTATCTTATATAATAACACTCATATAATAACACATAATATAATAACACATTAAGATGCTTAGAAAGGTTGCACTCCTACGCTTACTTAACATCCGGACCCCGTTCATCTTGCACATCAATCCCTTTTAGTTTCTAGAACTGTTTCGCTGTGCCAAAGGACGACGGTTTCATTTTAATTTTTGATAACAAAAAAGATAAAAATATAACGAGAAAGATTGTTTACCAATGGCCTAACTCGGCGATGAGCCAGTTTATTTCGCAGTAATGTAGCTTTGTTTAGTTGATTACTTGGTTGGTTGCTAGGTTATTTACGTCGCTTGTTTAGTTAGTTGCTTGGTTTCTTGGTTAACCCTTTATCGCACAGTTTCCGATATATCGGACACCCGGCACAAAGCAGAAACGAAGTGATAACAAAGGGGGAAAAGTGGAAACAAATCACACATTGAAGGGGCGTAGGAAATGGGGAAGGATCCCTTTACATACAAATTTACAGTATATTTACGGCAATGACATGAAGAGTAGGTCGTAGCAAACTACGAACTAAATTTTTTCAAATTAGGGAACGATTGCTTTTCGCCATTCTTGAAATTTCACATCAACGAGTAATCAAAATGTCGGCCAGCAAACGTAAACTAATGTGCTATTCATTCAGTAGAACAGGCCAAATTTCAATTGAGGATTGGCTTGGCGATTTTTCTAATAGCAAGCGATAGTTCATCGAACCACCATGCAAATTATTTCTTGCTCAGCTTCCAACTTTGGACTCAGAGTAAAGACTCACTGTAACAAAGACCTAAGGGCCTGAGACGAGCTGAGACGAGCTGAGACGAGCTAGCAGGCTAGCTTACAACCAGGGAGCATGGGCACATAGCAACACCAAACAAAAATGGCTACCCAGCCAGCCCGGCAAGCGGGCCAGCCCACTTCATGTAATACCAAAACATAATTGTCTCGGCCATAGGGCTAAACCGTTAGCCGGGCCTGATCGCCTTCATATAATCAGGGCCTAAGTAATGAAAGCCTTAGTCAACAGATCGAAAGTTTGGCATGAAATAATCTAAAAGCTGTATCCAAAAACTATCGTCTAGTTCTAGGCCAAGGTTTGTTTGTAACCATCTTCAGATTTGATTTTACGGTACTTTAAAGAGTCTTGCAAGTCCTACACATCGGTGATGATGGATTGCTTTGCGAGGAAGTTAAAATAAAGTGCTTTTATTTATCCTGGATAACCCTATCAGGTTACTTAGCGGCTCTCCCTAGAGGTCCAATAAGTTCCACCCCTAATGGTCCAGTGTTTATACACGAGGAAACCGAGTACCCAAGGAAAATCTGCGAAATCGGACAACACTTTTCTCACATGTAACCAAGGTAACTTTCATCAGGCAACTGGATAGAGCCGGAATCGAACCTTGTTACAGTGATGAGAGCTTTGTGCCACCAGAACCCCTAGGTACCCTTCCATTGGATAGTCTGTCGTCAGATGGTTATGAAAGAAGTGTGTTTTTTTTTATAGGTGATACGCGTACTCATCATCCTTTTATCACTTGCAACTGCTATGGGACAGTTTGGTTGTTATGCCTACGATGGAGCTTTGAATTTAAGTTTTAAAGAAGGATCATCGACCAATAACAGCGCTCCTAGAGAAGTTATTCCCAGACAGGTGATGATTGTTCTCAACGTCCTTCGGGCGACGAGCCTTGTGCACGTTTTCTATGGCTATTGGTTCTTTATACTGGTACACTTGGGGATAATATACATGATTCAAAGCTCCATGGAAGAATACACAGGTACGGTTTGACAAATTTCCTAATCAAGTACCGAAACCGATTTTTGACGTTTTATCCCAATATCCCTGTAGTTTGCTATCATCTTGGACTTGGTTGTCATGGCACATTTACTAGTTTTATAAACTTTTCTGATATGTACACAAATCTCGAGTAGTCCAACAGCTATTTTAACAAGTTACGTTCCCTTATTTCTTCTTCATAAGTCAATTTGTTTTTGGATTTTTATTTCTAAGAATTAATGGCAAAAGTTCTCCGAGAGATTCCTGTGGCAATTTCGTTCTCGGAAGCTGTCAACTCTTTCGCTACCCGATCCAGGTTTGTCCACGGTGGGAGTGCGTATACTTCGGTAAGCACCTATAAGTAGATGTATTTTTCACAAGTACATAATTAGAAATGTAAATTCACAAATTTCCAAGTGTTCAAAAACACTACAATTTCTCGGCCTTAGGCCTCTTGGTTTAATTGCGTTTTCTCGTGCTTGGAAGCCCCAAACAGTGAAACACTTGGAGTAGTTCTTGACATTGTACGTGAAGTATTTGGAAAATGTATGACTGAAACTTTGACAACAAATTACAACGATAGAACTAAATAAAACTGCAAAGGAAAAAAATACAAGGAGATCAAAGGACAAAACGAGGAAAAGACATGCCCAGAAGGGTTAGTTTTTCAATGGTTAGTTATAATTAGTTTTTCTTGCTATTTCTAGGGTGTCCTCACAGTTCTGCTGGTTGTCACCAGTACATCATTTGTTCTAAACGCTTACAACTATCTTTTCCTCGAAAAATTCGCAATTTATATTTGGTTTGCATTAGTCCCAATAACAACAGCTGTAACACTTTTGATTGGCGCTGCTTGGGTCACAAGACATTACCGGAAGTACAAACTGGTCGTAGTAAACGCTTGGGTTGATGTTCCTGATGATGAGGATGACGAGGTCGATGGAGATGATGTCCGAGAGTTTTCGAGAACATCCAATTTAAATCCTAAACTTTTTCGTTGTGACGGAAGTGAAGACAGAGATAAGGGCAGTTTACTGGATGGTCAACTTAAGAAAGAACATTTGAAAGCAAACTTAAGGGATGAAGAGAGGAAAAGAAATGGATACAAAAGGTATAGATCACCCGTGCCATGGCAATGAATCGGTGCATGTAATTTTAATATAATTTTTTCGACATTTTCGATTACTGTTAAATGTCCCTGAGTCGGAATATAGCACTTTTTTCTACAATTTTTTGTTACATAGTATCACTTTAGGTTAAAACGCGCTCATCTTTATCCAGGAAAATGAGAAAGAAACATTCAATCATGATTATTTAGTTCCCGAAATTAGGGTAAATTTCCGTCCGCCATTATTTCAAAAGTTGTACCAAACGAACCCACGATTTCACAGAAGTGACTTTAGTTGTGACATCAAAGGCATAAACGCAACATCTGTAGTTGGAGGTTATTTACTTGTTCTGGGCTCGTTTCTTGAAGTGCATATTACGTTCCGCCAAGACTGAATTTTTTGTGCAAAAGTAGTAGTGCGAAAATGACTGTTAAATTTATTAAATAACATAAAACAGATTGGTTGGTGCATGTCGAACACTTCGGTATACAATCGTGCATTCGACGGATTGCAGAAGAAAAAGAACGATTTATTCAATTTCAATTTCAATGACCTAAATATTACACTTAATGGTGAAGGGTCCCTGAAATAACTAAGAGGCTAATCGAGTCAGATGACCCAAGATTAATAAATTAAATATCTTATTATTACAAAATAAATAATTTGTCATTGGTACAGAAGAAGTATTAACTTTTGAAGAAATTAAATAAGTAAAATACATATTTTTTCCGCGATTTTTTGCTAATAAGAAGACAAAAGATTTTCGATCAAATTTCTTTTTAAGTGACATAATCCAGAAGTATCTAGTTCGTTCATGGTTGAAGACCACATAGGTCTACGAGTTGGGATCACTTAGGAATTTCTCAAGGGGACCAACGCCCAGTCCTTGGTAGTTACGCCACTGGTCTTCGATAAAAGTTGCTACAGAACGTATCCACTTGACTTTATAGCTACCATGTTGGTATTCTTTTACAAAAGAATTTTTATCATCTTTTGTCAGGTACACCAATATGGCTGCCATGGCCTTTGTTATTTGAGTCTCTGGGGCTGAGTGAATGCGCTCCTTAATTCCCACAACTTTTAAGCCTGGTTTGCGTTGGCGACATAAGCATAACGACATACGCAAGCGCAGTACGTACTTTATGGTTGTTAAATGCCTTTGTACTGGGCAAGCACAAAACTGCGCTTGGGTATGTCGTTATGCTTATGATTACATTGCCAGTGTAAACCAGGCCTTATATAAGGGGTAGGGGGCGACCGCCCTCTCTGTCAGAAATTTCTGTCAGAAAATTTGGAGCTTGTAGGAAAATTTGAGGGAGGATACCTTACTATATTTCGTTTGCTGAGAGGTGAAAAAACCTTCAGGACTAGAAACGTCAAAAATTAGACATTTGTAGGTCATAGAAATGATACAATATTACGGTAAATGAAAATTTGAAACTAATTTAAACATCTTTAACCTAACCGAATGCAGAAAACCGAACGTTTTCTTTTGAAATATGGCAACTGTCTGCCAACAAATTAGCGTGAGAAAATTCATTCCTCTCGGTTCGTGTTGACAGGCGCCTAACAACGTGAAGTCCGCCCATAGCAACGTCAAAGTTTCGTCAAATAAACTTCAACGTTTTAATTTTGAAACAACGCGTAAATTAACGCACAGTGCACAGTCAATTGCAAATGCGGTAGTACAGACATAGGAAAATCGTGTAATCAAAATAGCCTATAAAATTGTTGGTAACATTTTGTGTTCTGAAAAGATGCCAGTCAGTGCTAGTTGGTTGGCGTCGCTGTGTCCGCGTACTACAGCCGAGGCTAGACTGCTGTTACTAATTCTCAACTCTAAATGATTACTAAAAATGCGTTTACCGTTTGTTCAGGTAATACGATTTAGGTTAACTCTTGTCGGAAATTTTTCAAATCTCGCCCCTCTTCCAGAAATTTTCATATACGTCGCTGGTCGTAGGATTCAAACGTTCATATGATTTCTTTTGTAGAGATGGTACTGAAAGTATCACAGGGAGTCAAAGTTTCAGTTATAAACCACGTACAACAAATGGTGTCTGGAACAAGGAGAGGAGCAATTCTAGTAATAACTACAGTCTCCACATCAGAAGATCTCGCTCACTGAGCGATCTATCGAGTCCTGTTTCTACTTTTTTAGCAATTCCACAAGTTTCGTCAGGCATCTCTTCATCTCTTCAACAGAATGCTTCCGATTCACCAGAATGTGTAGATAAAACGTGTCGTTCTGAAGGCTTGAAAGTATCTCAAACAACAAACCCGACAGTACTTAACAGTTATGGGTTTGAAAATGGCGGTTATCGAAAAGAAGAAGAGAATGAAAAACGAGTTACCATTCAAGAGAAAAGAGCTTTTCAGAAGCCACAAATTGAGATCACTGGCTGCGAGGAGGAGCGGCATATAAATGGGAGGTCTCAGAAGTCACAACTGTTCAGCGGTATTGCTAAAACGTACTCGAGGTGGCGAGCCCGCGTTAAAACTAAACGGAAATTCAACTTTGAGAAGTACATTACTTATCTGGACAGTACGTTGCCCACAGTAGGGTTTTCTATTGGCGGAGTTGTGATCACGTGGGATGCAGTTTCCGGTTTTTGCTTCTTGCTGTTTACTTTGGTTGGCGTATTTGCCCAAGAGGCATTTTTTGGTGAATAAATATGAAAAATAGTTTTTAAAAAGTATGACATACTTGGCGTAACATAGAACTAAAGAACATTTATGTAACACTAACTCCTCTGTCCTGGAATACATGAAGCAATGCCAAGTTGACCAAAGAGAAATAAAGATATGGTTGTTAGAAATAAAGATTGTTATAGAGGTACGTGATAACTAAGGCCGTGGGATACAGTTTGTCACCTGGTGGAGATAATATAGGTAATTATGAAATATTCTCTTTGCAAAGGAATAGCAATAACTGTAATAGTAACAATTTAATAACGACTGTTATCATATCATTATAGTGATTGTTTACGTTGTCAAAATGAGTATAATATTTAAGTTTATTCATGCGTTGATTGACCGAATGACTCGTTTGTTCGTCCGTCCGCCCGTCCGTCCGTCCGTCCATCCATCCATCCATCCATTTATTAGTTTGTTTGTTTATTCATTTATTCAATTTGTTGATCGTGTCGATTATTCAATGGCCAAGTTGATTACGGTTGGCACTAGAACGGAACCACTGAGACCAGGTAACTGTGTGGTGACTGAGACTGGAAAATTAAGTATTTTATTTACCTGACAATATTTTGGAAAAATTGTTGGGGTTTAGGTTAAAATGTCACCAGGGGTGACACGTCAACGTTTAGAATTAGGATTAGGGCTCTGACCCTCATCGTAGGACCATTGACACTTCAGGATTATTCTGAATCTTAAGTGAGAGAATATCAGGTAAATGAAATACTTAATTCTCAAGTCCCAGTCTCCACACGGTTACCTGGTCTCAGTGGTTCCGTTCTAGTGCCGACCGCTGATTACAGCCCACACTTCACCCAAAAGACACTGAAAATTTAGAATTTAGAGGCATCGATAGGCGCAATCTTCTCAAACTAAAGAGAAGTGTGAAGCGTTAACTGAAAAAATGCATTGGTCTTGTGCCAGATGGCAAACTGGTTGAAAGTATTTAGTAAGACCGACAATAAGACCCACTCAGACGGCTTCGTTTAGGAATACTAGATGCTTGATCCAGACTTTAGAAATCAGAGGACAAGACCAAAGTCATGTCTATTAGTGCCAGTTTTCCACGCGACATGGCGTCGGTAAAATAAAGCATTACGTAATGCCAAAATAAAACTAAAAATAGTTTTCGCGCGCTTTTCCAGTTCTTACCCTCGGTTTCATTTTGATATGGAACCATGTTGGCAGGAGATAAGAAAATTACTGTATTATCGCGTGAGGAACCAGGAACATCTTGTCGATAAAGAAGATTTAATGGGTAACTGAAACAGTACTCAAGTCTTTCATTGATAGAAGGTAATATTTAAAGAATTATGCCTCTTGCTAAGGTGTAAAGCTGTTTGTGATTGACCAATGAAGAGCTGTTCGCCGTTCGTTGCTCTTGCTGTGTTTTGATATTAATTTAGTGATTTAAGGAATTCAGTCACTTGTATGGAAAGCATTTATCGGTATCTTAGTATGGATGGCTTCTAAACCACTACGCCAGTTAGATAAATTATACCTTGGATAGCTTTGTATGATACCATTTATTTTCGGAACAGTTAGCTCAGTTCGCTCTATGCGTGGCTGATGTAGCATGTTTACAATCTTGTTTGCCAATTCAGTATGCAACCCAATATCAATTAAATATCAAAATAAATGTTAAATTAATGGTTAAAAAAGCTAATTTACCTAAATTAATCTCTATGTCGTCCACCGAAAGGTCAACGAAACTTTAACATATTAAATGCTCGTATATATTAAACTGAAAATAGACAAATGCTACGACTATATTAATGCTTCTACCTATATTTTACTCTGTGATACAGTTCATGATCATGATCACTACATGGGCTGAACTACAGGATTCAAACTGTATGAAAATATGATACAGTTCATAATGTACGATATGTTATGATATAGCTATATTCATCATCATTACCAGTGCTAAACTACAAGATTCAAATTATGAAAATATTGCCAAGCACTCTTGCAACTTCTACGAAAAACTGACCCGGCAAAACTGCTATTCACCTTAATCATGTACCTCCATCCGATGGAGGCCTTGCAGCACCCTGTTCACGAGGACACAAACGTGAAACGCAGGCTCCTGGCACAGGGGCAGAACAAGATCATTGAAAAATTGTTTGCTACAACAAACAGAAACCCTCAACCAAAATGCATATGCGATAGAATTGTGCAGTTAAGTTGAAATTTGAGGTTTAAAACCCGTTTACACTATTAACATTTTGGGTACGGCACGGCCAATATTTTGGCACGGGTGCCTCTATTTTTGGGCACGGCACAGGTGATTTTCACAGTGTAAAGGGTGCGGCCTTCTTAAAATTTGGTACCTTGAAAATTTAGCCGTGCCTAGCACCTCTGTATATGTAGGTCTCAGCATAACTAAGTAGCCGTGCTGTGCCCAGAATGTTACAGTGTAAACGGGGTCTTAGATGAGTACAAAACCGACATAGAAACTGGAAGCATTGGTTCTTATAATGGCGTGTTTGCTCTCGAATTTTTTTACCATGTGATTGCCATTCTAATGTATACATTAAACTTAGGAGAGCCCGGTGGACGAACTAGAGCGAAACATAAATAAAAATTTTCCTGCGTAAACTTTCATGGGGTAATTGCATAAAAGAGGATGACAACCACAGGACAAAATCGAACGTGTAAAAGCGCCTTTAAGATAAGTCTCTGTCATAGTCACCGACCAAGGGAATATACTTTCGGTAATTTGTTGTTAATATACGACATATCGAGGAAAAAGAATTGCAGAGTGCGGCATATGGAGGAAAAAAGAATAAGAAATTCAAAACCTAAGGTTGGAATTTACTTACACACAGCTAGCTCATCCAGCGGTGCTGTATGTTAAATCACCGGCTAGACACCGGCCAAACTGGCCCGGATTTGGGTCGGCACGATCAGTATAAATCAATCCCAACTTAGAAATCAGTGTTGTATACACTACATACAAATATAAACATCTTAAATCTTTGACTGTAGCTCACTTCCCAGCTCTCCAAAATAAAGATCCACCAGGCTCAGGTGATTTAAAATGTTCCTCACGCCAAAGTTGTGGGATACTAGTTCGAAATTCTGGATGTCTTCAATTTCCTTTGACTTCAAAACCATGTCATAAATGTCTTTTAATAAATTCCTGGAAATTCACAAGAATCCAAATGAAATTCAAAAAGTAGCAAAAAGTAAGGAAAGCAATAACCACTGGAATAACAATAACAACCATTATACGACGACATATATTATCGTGATGGTCACAAGAGTACCATTGACAAGAAGAAAAAACTCAAGGGGGGATCGTGGTGGTTTTGGCAGCGTCCCGATGACTCTCGAATTTCTCGGAGTAAATATTTAGCAGAAGCTGTGAAACCTCTGCACTGAATTTATTTATCCATCATCTCAGATTGGCAACCAAGGGTAAAATGACTTTGAATAAAGTAATCATTGCATCGTTCGACTAGCTTTCATCTGGCGTTCATAAATACTTAGATTGGCGAAGTCTACGAGGGCTCACTTCCTGTTCCCTTACGGTATATATGAAAATTGACTCTTTCCCAGGCTGGAGCTCTTTCCTTGACGAGTGATATCGTCTGACGTTAGCCGGGGTAAAGTAGCCTGGTATTGGCCAGAGTAAAATTACAGATTTCTTATGCCGCCGGGGAAAGAGTTAAGATGCCCTGTACCCCATTTTTCACAATCTCCCCGGCCCAGGATCCTTGGTTCGCCCTTGCACTACATATGACAACGATGAAAATAAAAACTATAACGACAACAATTCTTTTAACAGCAACGACAACCACCACAACAACAAGCAATGACATAAATTCTCAAACTCATTAATAATTCATAAAGCAAAAGCAAAAGAAATACATAGTTAATCAGTATTTAGAAATCGTTCCGATTTCAGTAGTTAGAAATCGGAATTTTGCCAACTTTCGGCTGGATTTTTGACTAAAATTCTGGTTTATTTGAGAGACAATTTCAAACACTCGTTAAGTGTTCTTCCTCTGCTTCGCCTCGTTTTTAAACTCGTTTCTCTGTATTTAGAAATCGGAGGAAGAACACCAACTCGTGTTTGAAATATTACTTAAAACCATACCAACAAGAACAACAACAGCAACTGGGCTGGCAATAACAATACCCCCACCAGCAGTAATAGCACTAATGAAAACAAATACAACAACGATAAGGTAAAATATAGTGATGTCTTGATGAAAAAAAGTCAGTAAACGTTGTTCGTACGAGGATGCTTTTATCACATGTCGAGTGAGTTGACTTAATGCACTGCAATTGCTTAGAACTTTGCATTTTCTGCTGTTTGATCAGTTACGTAGTGCACTGGTTATCCAACTTAAACTAGGCGAAGAGACACGGTTTGATTCGTGGTTGGTGCACCACGCCAGGTCATAAGATAATCGATGATAAAGCTGTACCTTTGCATCAACAGGAAGAAATAGCAAGATTTTGGGATTCCATGTGAACTGGGAGTCTAGCTTGTTGGGGTAACTCACTCACCAAAGAGTATATATAAACATATATATATATATATATATGTATATGTATATAAACCGAGTAAATGCGACAAAAGTGTCACAGGTATGGCATGGATATATAGAGCGCTCAATACCATAATAGGCAGAGCGAAAACGCAAATCAAAGGCAAATTTTTTGTTTGCTGTCACTAGTCTGAGTTTCACGCGCTTAGGCGATCATCAGGCAACTGACAGATCATTTATTTATTCATACTCTTAGACATTACAGTGTTATTTTAGGTGGTGATTTGTATATATATATATTTATATATGTATTTATATATATATTTGTATTTATATATATATATAAATCTAAAATATTCTGAAGGTGATTATAGGATCAATTTTTAGTCACACGGTTTCTTCTTTTATTCGAATGCATGGCAGGGTCGTGATTATGTGCATGCTTGCGAGAGATTGTTTTATGGTGCGCACAAGCAGGATTTATGCTATTATCAGATTTGTCTTCGCGGTAGGTCCCTGGTACTTTTTTATTTCTATCCTCCACCTCATTGCTATTTCCAGAATAGCGTTTTAGATTTTAACAAAAAGTAATCGGAAAGCTCGAAATTCCAAACAAGCCGTTGGAAAAATGAAAAAAGGCTAAGCCCATGTATCGATGAAGGACTCATAAAAACAAAGTCTTAAAGCGTATTACCAATCTTGAGAACATTAAAAGGCTTACGGTTTCTGTAGTTTTCCCTCCAGAAACCGCAACCCTCTTAATGTTCCTGTGACTGGTTATAAGCTGTAGACTTTCTATATCTAATCAAGATTGTGCTAAAAAAAAAAAAAAAACAGCTAAGTGGTTTTCCCGTCAATTCGCAATATAATCTATTTCCATACCAAAAAGCACGTAAAGGATCAAAACCATCTAAGAAGCCAATAGTTGTAGTATACAATTGTACGTATAGTGACAGGGTGAATTCGAGAAATTTCTGCTCTGGATAATGGGAAATTTAAAGCTCTCCCTTAGCGTGATCGTTGGCAAGAAATGCAACCTATACATTCAGGACCCCTTCCCCTCAACCTTTTAGCGGCCGATTATTTTTGAGGTCTTTTAAGCCAATTAGTGCACCCTTCTGTGGGATATTTTCACTGGAGGGAGAGAGGGAGGGTCCCGTCATGAATGACAGCTAGATTATTTTGCCATTAAAGTGTAAAATGTATTTATTTATACTGGATAATCCAATCAGCTAGCTTAGCCGTTCTCCGAAGAGGTCCAGTAAGGGCCACCTTTCACTGGTCCAGTGTTACTACAGGAGGAAACCGGAGTACTCAGAGAAAACCTGCGATGCTAGGTAGAGTCAAACAGGACAACACTCTTCTCACATCTGACCTAGGTAACTTTGATAAGATAATCGGACGGTGCCGGAATCAAACCCTAGTTACAGTCGTGAGAGACACTTGCACTACCATTGTATAACCAGCACACATCCTCAATCCAAGAGCCTCACGTGTGGGTGGACCGATGTGGGTTACACTCTGCAAGTGGGCAGACTCTGTTCCAGTGAACTCACTAACGCCTTGAGTTCCTTGAGTGCCTTCGAGAGAGAGGAGCAGATACGGGGAGGCTCTTTTTATTCACTTGCTTGGTCATTTTGTTTAACAATGTTATGACTAACATCAGCCGCCCGAGGGTAAAGGATCTCGGTCAGTATTCATTTCAATTATCCACTACGACGGTAGATGGTTATGCAGAAATAAACATGAAAATGAATCTGTATTTTTGGTAACAGACGTGTGCTACAGAGAAACGGATGAGTGGGGGAAAACTACTAATTACACATAAGGGTGCGCTCGTTAAAATGTCGTAATACTTCAGAATCAATCAAAGAAATAGATCAGAAAGACATAGAAAATAAAACAATAAAAATCGTGCGAAACCTATCAACAAAGACAAGCAAATTAAAACATATAGCAATTGAAAATGACAGACACGACAAGTAATACCTTGCTTTCTCCACATCTTGTATCTTGGTTTTCAGCTGAATCTTTTGATCTATTAGTTTAAGGACATCGTCGGTGTGCTCCGAAGCCCTGTTAGCCGCCTTTTGAGCTAGCGAGCGCAGTGGAAAATACTGCATGTTAATTTCGTGAATGCCGTCAGCCAAACGTGTGGCCTCACGTTCACACAATGGTGTTAGGAGAGACGATATAACTTTCTTTTTTGGTGGTTCATGAGATCCAAAAATAAAACGTTTTCGTTTTTCACCTCGAGGTTCGGACTGTTTTTCGTCGTTTTCAGGAGTTTCAGGAGTTTCAGGTGTTTTGTTCTTTTCTAGCTCGCTGTCCTTGTTTATTGTTTGTGTTGTGCTGTTTGCGTTGGTAGGTGTTGATTTTGGCGTGCTGTCGGTGGAAGTGGGTGGGGTTTTTCGCATCTCGGCTGAAATGTTCGATGGAATGCCCTGCATTGGGTATGGAGATTGGTAACTTGTTGTCCTCATGTTGTTTGTATCAATGGTTGAGGGGACTGTCGGTGGTTGTTTGTGGACTGCACCAACATGTTGGTAGTATGGTGGATAAGAATACTGGACCGGATGACCATTTGTCAGGGTAGTTTGGGGGAGAGCCTGGTGCAAAAGAGATCCCGGAGGACTTCGAGATGGAGTTTTTCTTTGGTGCCTGAAATGATCAGGGGGCGTGAAGTCGGTTGGATGAAGTGGTGGAGATAAAGAATTTGAGGGAGAAACGGGGTCGTTCAGCATTACATGAGTACCATCACGTCTTGCGTATTGAGTAATTTGAGTGTTTGGATCAATAACTCGCTGGCAACGATTTTGTGGGTCGTAGAAGTGGACTGATACGACTTGAGGGAGACCTTCACCTTCCTCAACCCTAACACCACTGCCAGGATTACTCATGTTGATTCCTTCCTCTTTTTCGCATCGGTTTTCATCTTGGTTGTTTTCCACCTGTTTGCGAATCAAATTGGCCTTGAGACGTTTCTTCAGCTCATTTCTCATACTCGCATCCGCAGAGTTCTCTTTTTCTCCTCTAAGTGTGACATTTGGAATTGTTGACACCTCTTCCTCTTGGTTTTTGATCAACGTATTGCCGTCGCTCAGCTCTGTGGCTTTGTCATCGTCGGGTTCACTCGGTTCAACAATCGAAAATTCTTCCGAACAATCGGATTCTTCGTTTTCTGAATTGGTAGATCCCCCTCGGTAGTTTGATGTATCGTCTTCTGAATTCGTAGATTCGATGGAGTGGTCGGTCTGCTTGTCCTTTGCATTCACTGATGCGACCAAGCAACTTGACTTTTTTTCTTCTTTCTTGACACACATGGCTGATTGATTTAGAAATCCATGTTCTCCGTTGATAGGCATGGTCACGGAATTCGATTGTTTGTCATCCACATTCATAGATTCGCCGAAGCAATCAGATTTTTCGGTGGGTTCAGGCTTAACGACGGTTTTTACAGCTTGCTCTTTCTTTGGAGACAAAGGTCGTTGAGTTGGTGAGAGCTTCCCCTATTTAATAACAGAAAAAAAGAGTATTCAGCATTAATACTGAACATCAGGCACCACATCGAACAGATCACCAGGCTTAACCTCCACAGTGTGCACCCAGATTTCAGGTACTTGTAGATCCGGGAGACAGGACGAGCTCACCGAACGCACGACCTCTATGGGGGTTCCAGGGGAACTTTTTCCGGAAATTTTTAAAAACCGGGAATTATGGGAATAATTGCTCCTGGGGAAAACGCTCGATCTGGCTGTTGTTGTCACTGAACTGAGTCGGGTTCATCAATGCAGCACTTTTTACTAAAAACAATTTTAAGCTATGGATAACTTTTGGCTTTTCCTTTCGTTTTGTTTATATCAATTTTTTCTCTATTTTCTTTCTTTGCAAAAAAATTTGTAGGTCTGCCACTGGTCTACCAGGATATCATCATTAAGTCGTTTTACTTTGGTTTCACCGTTTCACACAACGCCTGGTGGTGCTCTTCAAGCCCACCGCACTCTTGGGCGACAGTGTGTGATTTTAGCTGCATGCAAGAAATATCACAACTTTTTGCAAAGAATTGCACTGTGTGCAGCAGCTTGCAATGAAACGCCTTTTGCATGTAACAAAAATCTCATATATCAAACATGTTTGATTTTTTTCGCACGCAGAGCTGTATGAATCAGCATCCTGTCGTAAAAGTGTGCGCATTTGTGGCAATGTAATGACTAAAACCATCAATATGAGAATAATAGAATATGAGAAAAATGACGTCTATAGTATCGACGCCAGAAAAAGAAGAGTTAGCATTAAGAACTGTCGTATGAGTGTACAGCTTTTGAGTAACGGAACAGAAATCGCATGCTATCTGGCGACTACGACTAACTCGCACTGATGTATGGTGGGCTTTAGATATTTGCTCAACCCAGATCCTGATTTCAAGGTATCTACCGGCAGTTGCTCAAACTGCTTTTGCGTTCAAATTTTGGCAGTGGACTAAATTTCCATCAATAAGAAGCACAGTGTTAGCTTTCCAGGAACATGTCGGCTGGAACCATCGATCTCACGCAATAACTCGATTGCATATCCCTAGTATATCCGGCAGTTGAAATATCCACTGTTCTTTTAGAGTTTAAGACTTGTTCCGAATCTCATGCCTTATGGAAACAAAGTACTCTACAGTCATATTTACTCAGGTTGAAATTGTCGGAGTTTACCGTAGGAAGCCCAAAAATCTGGTAAACAAGTGAACAACTGTATGGCTTTTTTCCTTAGAGATTTAGTGATATGAATTAAGAGAACATCGACACTGTGGAAGATTGAGACGACTCACCAGTCGATCTTCTGGAGACCTGGTTACGATCTCAACGGAATTCTCGTTATTTTTCATCATGGTAAATAATTGAGGTTGATGTTCAGGGACTCGATAAACTCTCCTTGGACGTTTAGCTTTCCTTGACCTCGCTCTTTCCTTCTGCTTCGTCGCCCAGTCATTCTCTTTAAACTCACAACTTGACGAAGATTTCTTCGGGTTACAAGATTTCAAACTCAACTTCAGACTTCGCGCGTTGTCGTCTACGACGATCTTCGACACATAATGGGCTCCGTTTTCAACATTCTCCTCGTCCTGATGGACACCCGATTTCGGAGATGGTCCGTGTTTAATTTTGGGCGAAGAATGCTTTCGCTTGTTCTTTCTTTTCTGCCTTTTCCTCCCTCCGCAGTTCTTCAAAGCTTTTGTCTTGTGCCCCGATTGCATCGGTAAGGTATTCAATTTGTAATATGGCAGGAGGTCTCCTTTCGTAACTTCCACGAACTTCAACAACACTTGCTTTTCTTTGTCAATAATTTTGCTGTAGTACCTCATTTCTGAAACGATATAAAAAAAAAACATGATTCTAGTCAGTATGTCTTGATAGAGTGTCATAAAACTTTATCAAAAAACGTCCGACGGAATGAGCTACTATGGTTTATGCAGTTTGAAAATCCGTGAAATCGATGTTGAAAATTCGTCACAGTTACTGATGGCTGTCAGCGTCGCAGTAGATGACACGAGTAATGGATTTTCCGCGGCCAACTCCAATACCCACCAAACTACATTATAAGGGCGCGTTGTAAAATATGGTTTGAAAGAACTCTGGGAACCTCCAGCCTATTAATGGTTATACGTCATGGACTTGGTAATGGACAATCTGAGGTTTCATAATCAAGTCCAGATCCAGACTCGAAAAATCCATCGTAATAAACATATTCATCCAGTGCGGACGGTCGCAGTCAGTCCCTGAAGTCTCAGACTGCCCATCCACATCCAGATTTCGTCGGGATTATCCCAGTTTTGCCAGAAAATCCCAATCTCGACCTACATGCCGTCGGGATTGGAAAAATCCCGATTTTGACATCTGCTTCAAGGAACAGGAAGCTTTGGAAAATATTTTCGTCAAATTCCAACATTGCAGATATCCTTTGGAGACCTGGTTTAAAAATGGCGTTAGTGGTAAACAGGCGGAGGAAATGAAGAGGAAATAAATTAGACTGGTTGCCTTTTGATAAGTCGGTAATATGCAATTTTTCAAACTTTGTCTCGATGAATATGTCTCGGTCTGAGGAATTACTATACTTCGTTTTTCACTACAGTAATATATTTTATAAAAACAAATATAAAATGACTATCAATTTACCGAGCATTTTTGACAGAAATTATCGTCTGGGATTGCTCGAAATGGTGTTTCAAGACATCAAGATTTCAAAATTTCCTGGGGGAGCATGCCTCCAGACCCCCCTAGTAAAATCCCGATTTGGCGAGGTCCTCACATTGGACTGTCTGAAGTATTTTCAAACCTCAAAAAACTTCACCAAAGGTGAATTATTTAACCATAGAACTACAACGGCGCAGGTGGTGGACCAAGGTTACAAACTTGTACAGATTTCTGATGATGTGATATATGGGCCCCCTTGGTGGAAGTGAGAAAGGTCTTTTGTGTTATCGAAAACAAAGTACTTATGGCACATTAAGCATAACCAATGAGTGTTCAACACATGTATTAAATCTTCACTGCGGTAGTTGACGTTCAAGGTTGAACGTTCAATCATCCCTGCATTGTTACTGTAAGATTTTTACCTTCTTGAGAGGATAAAATCCCAAAGGAGTATTTTCTCTTCAGTAGCGTTATAACTGAGGTCAGAATGAGTCCAGGCCCCACCCACCAACAATTCGAGATATCAAATTTATATTTTAGAAGTGTGAGAGCTTGGAGATATATTGAGATGATAGACGAACGATTGTCAAAATCTATCCTCAGAAAAACGATTTCTGAGCCCTAGACGACACATTAATTATCCCGGTAAACTGGGGCTCAGAAATCGTTTTTCTGAGGATAGAGCTTGACGATCATTCATCTATCATGTCATGATATCTCCAAGCTCTCGCACTTCTAAAATATAAATTTGATCAATATCATTATTAACATATAGTGGCTTCCGCTTAGGTCGCACATATGTCGAAGTTGCATCTTAACTCACCATCTGAGTCTTGGTAGCTCAATGGTTAGAGTGTCTCACCGGTCATCAGAAGGTTGCGGTTCGATCCCCGTCTGGGACTCAGAAATCGTTTTTCTGAGGATAGAGCTTGACGATCGTTCATCTATCATCTCAATTTGAGATATGTCGGAACGTTTAGGCTTGTCTAAAAAAATAGCTCCTGATTGCTTTCTATATTTATTCGTGTTCGTAACGGGATACCGCTCAGGGCACGTTTATGTCAACAATCCCAAAGTCTTCCATAATGTCTTTAAGTAGGGGTCAATAGACATTTTACCTTCATCCACCTCATCTAAATAATTGCAAAAACGTTTCACGACAAGATGGACCACAGTTAGAAAATTTCATCAAAAATTGTGTTCTATTTTCCATTCATTCGAGAATTTGCTCTGTTAGTTCTGTTTTTGTCTTATTCCTCTATATCTCGATAGTCATATACCTTTCGACGTTTTATTTGGTTGTATTATTGAAAATTATTCATCAGTGAGTTCCTATAGTATTTAAGGTTACACAGCGATATCATTATGTGAATGAACATTTTTAAGTATGAAAACTCAGGCAGAAGAACGCTATACGTCCCTAAAAGACGAATTGGTGTGTGTTATTGGTCGGTCAAGAGATCATAATCACGCAGGAAACGCACAAACGAGTAACAATTAACTGACAGGTTACTTAGAAGTAAACACGAAATCATCCAAGTCAACAAACCATGCATTCTATTCACTTTCTCTGGAATATACACGTCAGCTTTTTCCCTTCATCCTTTCTCCTTGATCCCGGCAGGATCGGATTTTACTGCGGCTAACGCCCGACGATTTTACTCGTGAAGAGATAGCATCCTTCCAAGAAAGGGTTATAACTATATCAACTAACTCTTTCCTAACAGGTTTAGACTTCCACGACTTCACTCTTGTTAACGCCAGACGATTTTACTCTTTAAGAGAAAATACTGCAGGGCAAGATTTTAGCAATGAGCTTTTTCCATAACACCAAACTTTAATTACAGCCTTTTTTTTACGCATTTGTGTTGCAATATATCACAGAAGGTTTGCATTTAGTCGAGGACCTGTCAGATATCATAAAAAGCTAGACACGGGATGATTTTACCTAATTAATGAAAGAGACATGTATATGTCTAATTTCGAGGAGTTTGAAGTTCCTTTGTTTTGAATGTTTCCGAAAAAAATGACAGAACAGCGTCATTACCTTATTCCCTTGTTTTTTGGCAGAGGGCTGCCTCAAAACTTTTCCTATCTCGCGTAAACCCTTCCTTTCCATGATACAGGGTAAAGTGAGAACCGGTGGAAGGAACGGCGTCAAATAACCGAGGATGAACTGGATCGAGAACGGTGTTTTTGTTGTCATTTTGTGGATTAAAAAAAGCCACGTAGTGTACCTTAAGGTCCATTTACACGATTCGATTGTCGTAAGCGATTGTTCCTCCTGATGTATCCGATTAACTGAATGGAGTCTTACGCACGTATTGCTACATTAGCGAGCGAATTGAAACCAAGAATTGTGCCTTTCACACAACATTACATACCCCAGGATGAACAATGGGATACGACAATCGTATCGTGTAAATAGGCCCCTTACATTGTTCCCGTGTTTTGCCTTAACCTTTACCGCATAAGGTGGCTGAACTCAGTTTTTCCAGTTTTTCCTACGTCGTGCATACTTCGGACATAACTTTGGAACGTTATGACCCATAACTTCAAATTTGAGACAAAATGAAATCGAAAATCGCAGCTTAGGCAAGCCGCGTAATGTCAAGGACTGTTCCTGTTCCCATGGCAACAGCAGTAATTGCAGATAACCTGGAAAATCCAGTTTTGATGAGTTAGGCGAAAATCTAGCCGTCAAGTCATCGTCTCGAGTTGTACAAAGCTTAATATTAACGATTGGTTAGAGTGGCTTTGGCTATTTCAGGCCAATTTTATTCATCAAGGAAGACCCCCGGTCCAAACAGAGTTAAGCTTTCTGCTACGTATACAAACCGATTCGTCGCCCAGCCGGGAAGAATTCATGAAATTGCATGTAAAAGTTTTGTCCGATTTCCCTTCTCCGGTGAAAATAGCCTTTCTTAATTGGGATAAAAACGTTTTTAAATAAACAAGACGTGACATTAAGAAGACCTAATAATGGGCAAAAAAGCCATTTACATACCACGAGCCATGCCAAGCGAATCCTCAAACAGTCACTGATATCCCGTCTCCCAATGACACAAACACGCGTACTCTTAACTTCTTGTCCACTACCCGTTCGGCAAATCCACAAAGATAGTTTGACTGTAAGACCTTGGTAATATACTTGTTCTTTGATTTAAATAATGAGTCGGAATGCGTCAGCAAACACTCAAAGGACAAGAGAAGCAAACAGACGATATCTGTGTATGTATTCATATTATTTCATTATTACAACAAGTGCCTGGACGCTGAACACAAACAAAGAAATCTGTCATTGGCGTTTACAGCGCACCTTCTCAACTGAGAGCTTCAGTCACTGCAGTTCCGGAACGTTCAGCATATCATGGATATGTAGCGTCAATTGTTCATATAAGTTCTAAATTGATTTTGTTCCTTCACAGAAGCATTTCAGATAAAAATATTAAGTCGCAGCATTTGGTTTCGACATTATTTGGTTCATTATGCGGTGTGTTTGAGCTGCATTTGATACAACAGATAGATAGGTTAAGTCAATTCTTGTATTTTCTTTCTACGTCTGTGGCATATTGACCCTCACCCTATATCAACTACAATGACTTATAGGATTACCGTCTTTAGCCAATGTACAAAAGTATGATTACATTTTAGTGCTCATTTAGTTAGCTTAAATTTAGTCTCTGAACCGCTGGAGATTTTGTTGGGAACTCAAAATCGATACCGATTTTCGAATGACTACTTTCACAATGGAATTCGGAAAATGTTAACGTTTATTATGTACGAGAGAAAATTCCACGAGTGTAGAACAACATGGATAACGTATGAAGGAAAAGAAAAATTGGAATATCCAATTACACAGATACCCGAGGATTTTTCTTTATGTTATTCAGAAAGAAAGAAAGTACTTTGACATCGATCAAGTATTCACTTTATATTCTAGACCCTCAGTGATTATATACTGGCCAAACCGAACAAGACACTATTTGACAGATCGACGCTCAATACTTGGCCATGGCTGAACATTAGTTTCAGATCCTTCCGGTATTGAGCAGCCACAAAAAAATAACATTGTAAACTCTAATATAGCTCTTCTCCTTTTAAATAACATACTTCATCGGGTAAACTAGTTTTTGTCAATTTGACTGGATTTCTTAACGAGAAAACTCTGGCAACTCTCTCATACCTCGATTCGTAACATGGGCCAAACTTTAACTCTCTTGAGGTGGGAGCTTCCCCTTTGGCGAGTAAAATCGTCTGGCGTTCGGCGGACTAAAATAATGGAAGTCGTACGCCGCCGAGGAAGATTTGAGGGTGGTCGGGACGACAGCTTGGTTGAAACTCAAAAGTACAGTGTTTTGTCACTACTACAGAAGAAAGCAAATTCCGAAAAACAAGGTCATCTTTCAACTTAAGATTTAAGTTAACAAGAGATGAAAACTGTGAAATGGTGATATTTCTATATTATTGCAAAATCATCTTCAGACCAAGTGAACTTACATAAGAGAACCTAAGGTTTATTAATACGCACAAACTAAGGTTTATATATACATATTATATATAAACCTTAGGTTCTCTTATGTAAGCTCACTTCCTCTGAAGATGATTTTGCAATAAAATCGAAATATCACCATTTCACAGTTTTCATCTTTTAACTTAAATCTTAAGTTGAAAGATGACCTTGTTTTTCGGAATTTGCTTTCTTCTATATTTTTTGAAGTTGTCGGCTGGTCAAGGTTTTTGTCACTACTAAATGAACTGAATACCAGATAACTGAGTCATTGCGAACACAACTGGAACGTCAAAGGTAGCGTATCGTTAAAAAGATTTTCAACCTTAATAAATACAACAAAATGTAACTTTTCTTGGTTCGAAACGCAATTGCGTCTTAGTTTCCTTTCGACACCTTAATTTGCCAAAAGCAATACGCATGTCAACAAATCTGGCAAGTAAAATTCGTAGATGTTTTTGCCGTGGCTAGGTGTCAATCTTATCACTATACATGTGCCTACTTGACATTGCAGAGTATACAGTATTCGAAAGTTGAACTTGAACCAAGCCAGTGCATCTTCTGAACTGCATGGATGATACACATAGTGCATCAATGTGCTTCGATGATCTTCACTGAACTTCTTAATAACACTTTTCAAGACCCGCCTAAAAATTTTGGGCGTTGTTGTTTAATAACACTGCTTTTATCCAGCAATGGAAGTTGGAAGAACATTGGCCAAAACTGAGTGCTATCCGTATGACCGTATGACCGGATTTTTATAACAACAAACGTCGGGTAATCTTGCAAAAGAATGTTTGAGTTAACGTTTGCCAGGTCCTTTACGCATTATTTTATGTAGTCATGGCGACTCAATTCAAGTGCGACACGACACTTCTATAATCTAAAGAAGCAAGACATGGAACTCGACAGTAACGGACCCATCCGACGAGTACATGATCTAAGTAACAATTAGTTTCCAATAATGGATAGTTCTCCATTTCTACATGTCAACTTAGCTGTACTAGTCACAAAGAATGATATGAAAATGTTACAAAAAGTTTATCAGTTAAGTTCGCTGCCCTAGAAAGGATTCTTAACAAATATATCTCTCGCACCCGCAATAATTCGCCGGAGACAAAGACAAAAATATCCTCTCAAGAATGATATAGCTAACCATTTCTTCTAAGTTTTCTAATGTCATTTACATCCTTTATATTTCGTTAAGTCAATCATGACGTAGCACTATCAAAGAAGCTTTTAAGATTGCGAATAATATGCAGAAACACGTCCCTAGACAAGATATTTATCAACATGCATGACCTATCGACGCTCAGACGGCCTTTCATTTACCACCATTATGAGTATACTTTTGTTGACCACAACTCTTCTGCATCAGTTTTTCTGCATTTGTAAGTGGATGGGGCGGTGCTTCAAGACTCTCAAGTCCTGTTGAATGAAACATTATCAAGTGTGCTAAGCACACAACTAAATGTCAATAATAACACCCTTGATGAAACCTACATTCTGTTAAGAACCAGTGAAAATGTTAAGATTTTATCAAACATCCGTCGGTAATACGAGAATATCAAGATTAGATTAACTGCCCGTTGGTTTTGCGAACCCAAACGTATTAGCGCACCAATCACAAGATACATTCTTTCATCATTTGTAAACAACTGTTTCCCATGTCTAATGACTTCTTCCCAGCTTTTTAACTAAGCGAATATATACCCAGCTTGACGGGTAAGCAAGTTCTTTTATGGAAATTATCCTTGCGTGATAAACCTCAAGCCTAGTCCACACGAGCAAATTTTCTGTTGTAAATTTTCTGTGACAAAGATATATGCTCGTGTATAAAGACAGCAAATGCTGTGTTGAAAACTCGTTTTCCTATGCGTTAAAAATTACTATGGACAGTGAAGATAAAAACCGAAGAAACCACTGCCAACCTCTGAATATGTGGCAAATTTTCTGTGACGAGCCGTATACACGAACAAACTTCCGCATATGACATTTTTTCTCTGCCACGTAAACACTGGCGCGCAAGTTTCTCAGCGAACGGATTTGCCGTATAAAATTCGGGCTAATTTCCTCATGTATACGAGCAAATAAAAATGGTCACAGAAAATTTGCCACTGAAAATGTGCTCGTGTGGACTAGGCTTTACTTCCTTACCAGGTCTACACGGAACAATATTAGGGGTCGTTCACACTGGCGTGTTAGATCGATCTCAGATCGATCTAAGTCAAAATCGATCTGAGTGTGAACGCTTGAATGCGAACTGAGATCGATCCAAATGCGTGTAAACGCCTTCACAGATCTCAGATTGATCCAATTTAGATCGATTTCGGTGTGAACGGCCCCTAAGATAGGGTGGTAGAAGTGTTGGACAACATAAAGGATAAGTTTAATACCTTCGACGTCGAGCAAAAATGGTTGCATGAACAGGACATAAGCATGAAAGCTGCATGCCGTTCGAAATTGAAGTTTGGCCTTCAACGTCAGCCCAAAATATGTGGTTTAAAAACGTGAGCTATTTAAGTAACCCTGTATACAGTTTGAATACTAAAAAATAAACAAAAAGTAAAAGGAAACTTTCATATCGAGATGTAAGTGAAAAGGCACTGACAAACAAAGTATACCTGCAAGAGCAGAGATTGATAAACTGCGGTGATCATATAGGACAGATAAAGAAGACTTACCCACACTGACGCTGCTGCACTGTCGTTTTGAATTAAAACTAAGAAGTATGATAAACCACATTATGTCTTTGGGGTTAGACATGCGTATTGACTTGTATAATTTGATGCAATAAGAGTTAGGTCTAAACTTGGCGTTTAAATCTGTGTAACCTATGTATTCAAAATAAAATTCAATGATTCAATGCGCGATGTCATTGAAATAAACTCTATCAAACTACAATTAACATGGTTAATGTTGTTTGATCAGTAAAGTAACGAAACACCAATTTATACCCAACTGTCACCACTAAATAATCTTTTAAAATACATATAGGAAGAGACAGATGCAAAAGCAAACGAGAAATTGGGTATGGAACTACCAAAAACAAATAAGAGAGATCTGGGCTATGAAGGTCTCCACTTCAGTTTAATACTTCAAAACGCCTGTCTTTCAACTGTTTCCTCTCTCTGCGAGAGTCCCATCTTCCCCCCGTTTGTCAGTTATATGTTCGCACTGATAGATCTTTTTAATGTGCTTCTTTTGATCAACATCCAATCTTTTAAGACATACTTCTCTTCCGAAATTTTTCACTTTATTAAACAAACGCATTCATCGGCTGTTGTTTTGTTGCTGTGAATCGCTTTTAAAACCACCTTCAAACCAAGCAATGGTTTGTTTGCAAGAGATGTTCCTCGTTCGTGTCAAACGAACCAATGCACACATAACACGTAAGAACGCACTAAGCGTGTCTAGCTCAAATGAACTTTTCACAAGTTCGGCTCATTAGCTTCATAGCAATATCCATACCAATCTTTAATCATCAAATCGAAGGCCATTACAAACCCCAGCTGACTGAATCATACAAGAATGTCGAAAAATTGCCAAAAATGTAACAGCGAGGGCGGTAGCTTTGCCTTTGTCTATCCCGCTATAAATACCGTTTACGAAGCTCGGAACAAAATAGCGAATCAAGTGATATCTGTTCCTAGTGGTAGGAATATGTTGGCAAGCATCTAGAGGTCGTTCGGTGATCTTTATCTGAAACTGGCTTATATCGTTTTCATCCTTATTATGACTAAGGCTTGAAATCTCAAGGTTGACATTTGGGAGGAAAAAGGAACTTGTTATTACCTTAGCTTTGGGATTCTAAATAAACACTTCATTCCATTAGACAGGGATTTGCTTTTCAGTTTACACAACCAAATGGTTTTGCGTTTCTACTTGGCTTGCCTATGAAGTTGATCAGAGAGAATCACAGTCCATCCTACTGTCACAAATACTTTTCGTTCAGATGTAATAATCATTATCAGCTTGAATTTTAAAAACTAAGCAGCTGTTTGGTGTGGTAAATATCAGCAGCTAAATATCAACTAAGTAATCAAGCTCGCTTCAATTAAAGTTACAGAAGTTGTGTAAAGTTTCAATGATTTCTGTTTAGTGCGTTCCAATGGCTAAACCCAGCGCCCAGGCACAAAGTTGACACAAACAACTGCTTACGCCGCGAGGGGAGATGGTCGCAAAGTAACGCCAGCTGATTGTCTCGAAGTTGATTTTGTATATACTCGTAAAGTTGAGCAAATAAGGCAGAGTAACCTACCGTCCTTGCCGAGGCGTTTGGTCTGCACGCCTGTACTTCGCTTGGTCTCACATTGGGTTCCAAAATTTCTGGTTTCGTTCATTATTTCGAAATTGTCGGTCTTCGCCTCGACGGATTTGCCGTAAATGAGTCCTTTAACATGCACGACTGTCTACAACACACAACCGGCTCACTTCTCGAGGGATTTCTGCTTAACCGTCTTCTCAAACATTCAGTGATCTCGGTATTGAAGTCGGAATGACCCTATAAACAGTAACGCGGCGTAATTCAGTCAAACAAACGACAAAAAATAGCCATGGGAGTTAACAACTTGGCTTGTCAAGCAATCATGACTGTTGAGAAGGATTGTATCTCGTTCGACTTTCCGTATTGTCAATCTTGTTCACGATACGAAAATCGTTGTACTTACCTATCTGATAATCCCAGTAGAGAGTCTCTAAATGATAACTTTGCGCACTTTTACCTTTAGGGGATCTAGAACGACGAATTAGCAAGATAGATACCAAGGTTGTTCTAGGCTGTTGAACACGAACATGCCACAATTATGCAAAATATTGTGTCATGCCTTGATCTAACATCTCAAAGGCCATTGTCTAACGCAATCCCTCGGTCACACCTCATAGAGTTTTAATATATGCAGCAGCTTTGCTTGACTATTTTAACGCAAAACCTCTCCTTGTTTTGATAACAGATGTGGCAAACGCACAGTTTTACCTTCGACCGCGTACAGCGAAGCCAACGCCTCTAGTAGTAATATATGGTACATACAATATTGACAAGCCATTTGAACATATTTTAATTAACTCATTCAAAACATGCTCTGAATAAAGACTTGGCGGTTATTCATCCTATTTTCGGGATTAAAGACTTTGCTTGGGTAATATTCTTTCACTAGACAATAGATAGGCTTGTTTCCAGTCCATGGTCACAAGCAACGATACTAATGAAAAACTCGAAAGCTCAGAGCTGTAAACGTTACACAACGCTTACGGCTGAAGAAATACAGTAGGTGGTATTGTGGTCTATTGAATTCCTTTTATTGCATTTTGTATGCATATTCCCCACCCAGAAAGATTTCGTTTGAATATTTACCTAAAGAATTTTGATGTTTCCGTGACGACCAGGAAAAATTTGTTTGGAATTTTCTTGTCCTGCTTATCAATCAAGTTTATATTTTTAGACAACTATGGAGTCGGGCATAATTGATTTTAACGCATGGAAATCAAGAATGAGGTATATAAAGTCCAACAGTCCGTCCAACTGGCTATGGTTTCTGCTTTACATACCAGGGAAGCATTCGTGTAAAGACGAAGTGTCAACCAAGTGGAATTAGTGCAGCCCTTTTGACGTCTCCATTTACAGACTCAAAAAGGCACAAGACGAGAACAACAAAGAATGACTACTAAAACGGTTTGTGTTGCTTTCTACTTGACTTTTCACATACAGCGGCTTCTGACCAGTCGTTGCTGACTGGATTTTCAACGACGAATCGCGGAGAAACACAAACTCCATGACTGACTCGCCATATTCATACTGCAAAGGGGCAGGCATTGGGGAGGCATAAAAGAAAATTCGTCACTCATTTTTCTCTCCACAGACATGTACAATAACTGTGATCTCCTTTTCTTCTTTGGGAAATTTCTCAGCCGTAAAAGAAGCAACTATTGGTTTCGTTGGAAGACCTTCTGCAAACGCCATACGTTCTTTGACTTTTAGTTTAAATTTTTGCGGTTAACTAACAATTAACTTGTGCCTTCAAGTATGCAGATTTTTCTCAGTGTCGTAATTCAAGCATTACCGAGCATAGCTTTCACACTTAGCGTTACTCAAAAGTCGACGAATCCATGTGATTTGATCTTAAGTTGTGTATGAAATGTCGTCGCTAACTCAACACCTTTTGTGGAATACCTACGGGATATTTTCGTACTTTAGGAATCAGTAAAATCGCTACTAAAATTCACTGGTTTGAACTCCTTCAAATCCATGTTGAATTCAGAAACGAAGAGAACTTCGAGGAACTTTCATTTGTTGCTCGCTAAGTAAGTTTATAGTCAGGATGCGAGGTCATGATTATGCAAAAAATTGCAATTGTAGGGATTAAATGCTAACAAAGAAGTGTTAATCATTATATCTATACCAAGATCACCATCTACTTACCTAGCTACTTGCCAACTGACCAAGGTACGTACCAAAGTACCAACCCATCTGTCTCCCTAACTAACTGCCTGACTGCTTACCTACATACCTTCCTACCTGCCTACCGACCCAACTATCTCTCTACCTTCTTACCCACCTATCAATCTGTCTTTCTACCCGAATCTATGTATTGCAATGTATAACACGGGGGTAGTGCGTGTCTCTCACCACTGTGACGAGGATCCAATTCCGACTCCATGCAGTTATCTAATTAAAGTTACCTCGATTACATGTAAGAACATGTGTTCAAGGTAACTTTAATTGTAACTGCGTTCATGGCTCTACCAAGCATCACAGGTTTACTCTGGGTACAACAATTTTCTTCTGTAGTAATAATAGTAATACTAGACCCATGAGGACTGGCCCGGCCCTCGCGGTAGAACTTCTTATTGCTAGTTGATAGGATTGTCCAGTATAAATGGTCTCTAATGTTGCTAGCACTTATGTCGATGACACTGTATCTGATTTAGACCCCACTCGCTTTTGTCAGGTGTTTGTGGGTCAGAAAACATTAATTTTCATACTTTCTTCGTCACTTGGCGTAGAGAGGCTCATTTTAGAAATAATTTAAAAAACTCATAGAATGTGGTCGATAGGATCTAAAACACAAGTCTGTCCCCTCTTACTTTTATATCCAATAAAGCACACCTCTTCGGTTTTTAAAAATGGCATATATACATAAATGAATGTATATAGGTATAAATGTATATATGTATATATGTACATAATGTATATGTATGTAACTATATATGTATATAATGTATATATGTACATAACATATATACGTATATATGCACATAATATGTATATATGTACATAAAAAAGACGTCTAGAAAAAAACTCAAAATAAACTTTAAGAAGATCAATTTCAACTATTCCCTGAAGAACATCCTTCTTCATAATCCAGATGTGTACAGAAGATCGATTGTCGAGAAAGTGAAAAGCGTCACTAAGAGAATGAGGTGGAAAACATAGTTCTTTTTGAACGGGAAAGGCGAATCAACAGAGAACACGTTTGGCCTAAACAGTGGCGTAGCGAGGGGTGACGAAGGGGGAGGTTGCCTCAGGCGGCACATTTTTGGCGGGCGGCACTTTTAGGTTGGAGCGGCACTTAAGGTTTCATATTTGAATCGCAATGGAGCTTCCTGTTTACAAGTCGCAAGAACGTACGTTAAGAACGTCTTGTGTTAAGAACGTATGCAGTATAGGTCGTGTAACAATCAAAAGTAAGTTGTAACAATCAAATAGCAATTTTTTGTCTTCGTTTTTGCGAATATGTTCCGAAATTTTTTTAGGAAGCCACGCCCACTGGCCACGGAATATGCCGGGTGCGACATTTTGGGAATTCGCTCCCAGTGGAACTTCTGCTCGCTACGCCACTAGACCTAAAGTCTAAAAACAACCCGCTGAAAGTAAGAGAATTTAATGAATTCGAAGAAGATATGGTAAGAATGATCAAAAACCTCGAATTTCGAAACGTGCATGACGAACTCCTCAGGAACGTAAAAAATGACGTCAATGAAATACAAGCTTCCCCTAACATTTTTTTTTTTTCCGACAAAACAACGAACCTATATGAAATGATATCTGAGAAGTATAACCAAATGCCAGTGACGGCGACGGGACTTTCGACGTAACTGTGGGAAGTTTTGACGGTGCCGAAGTTTGTGAATTAGTCGGCCTTTATATACTGGGAATCTTGGCACAGAAATTTAAAAATTCGTCAATTGGGCTCTACCGAGACGACGGTCTAGCTGCATTCTACAACACCAATAGCCAAACGTCAGACAGAATCCGAAAGGACATTACGTCAATTTTCCAAGACCTTGGGCTCAACATTACAATACAAGCCAACTTGAAGGAAGTTAACTTCCTGGGTGTAACATTTAATCTGACGACCGGAATGTTTAGACGGCACAAGAAACCAAACGACACCCCAACCTACATTAGCACCAGCTCCAACCACCCGCCGAACATTATCAAACAGCTCCCGAAGAATATTGGTAAACCTATAAGCGACATATCCGCCAACAAGAATGTTTTCGACAATGCAGCGCCCTATTACAACGAAGCACTGAAAGCCAGCTGTCACAAAGAACCAATTAAGTTTGACGTCATACCCAACCCAGAACGCAACAAGAATACTAAAAGCAAAAGAAACATTATTTGGTTTAACCCCTCTTACAGCATGAACGTACAAACAGACGTGTCCAAGAAATTTCTTCAGCTAATCGACAAATACTTTCCACCCAGCAACAAGTTCCACAAGATTTTTAATAGAAATAACACCAAGGTCAGTTATAGTTGCATGCCCAACATGGCAGGCATCATACGGTCGCACAAACAAAAAGTTCTGAACCCCCAACAAAAACGCGAAGAAAGAAAATGCAACTGCAAAGTTAAGGAGACCTGTCCCCTCGAAGGAAATTGCCTCACCGAAAGTTTGGTTTACCGTGCCAACGTGACCAATGGTTCCGACAACGACCGCACAAATTACAATAGACTTACGGAGAACACATTCAAAGACCGCCTCTACAAGTACAGAAACTCCGCTACGAAAACAAAATTAACTGTATCGAATTTTCAAAATACGTCTGGGACTTGCGAAAAAGAGGGATCACCGATGAAACAATTAAATGGTCAATTCTTGAAAAGGCCCCTGCTTACCAAAAAGGATAAAAAAGATGCGAACTTTGTTTGACTGAAAAGTACCACATCATATTCCAAAAATATAAATTACCTAATAGGCGCAACGAATTGCTTCGGAATTGTCGACACATCAACAAATATCTATTATGCAACTTTAAAGAAGCACTGCCTAATGATTAACACCTCTTGATCTCGCCGCTGGAACTGTATATAACCTCAGTTGAATGTTGAGACAATTTAGTCGTCTGATGATTGCGAAAGCATGAAACACGGTGTAACGACAAGCCGTAAAGCCTGGTTTCCATATAATCGTTAGAATCGCTAGGATCGCTGTGATCGTTCTGATCGTTCTGATCGCTCAAAAAAAATTAACTCAGCGATTGCAACGATCGCCACGATCGCTGTGACCGCTAGGATTGCTAGGATCGCTGAATTTATGGTTTCCATATGATCGCTGCGATCGCTGAGTTAATTTTTTTTAGCGATCATAGCGATTATATGGAAACAAGGCTTAAATATATAAGATAACTAACAATAAATTACTATAAAGCTCTGCAGCTTTGCATTGACCATTCTGCTTACCGGGAAATTACCCATGCCAATTTATGTAATATATATATATAGAGAGAGACAGAGACAGAGACAGAGACAGACAACTTTATTTGAAAACGGTAGTTCCTTCAATTTTACAGAATTGCTTTCCAAGGAAGCCGTTTTAGATAAAAGATAAAATTGAAAAAGTCAAAAACTTAAATTAATATATGTATTTACATATATACTGTAACTATTTAGTAATTATTTACAAACTATTTACAAACAATTTACATATCAAAGTCATAAGATTTTATAGAGTTTTTGAAAATGTTTAAAGAAGATACAGATTTTATCGATGATGGTAAATTATTCCATAATACTGGACCACTGTATGCTAAACTGCGTTTTGAGTATTCGGTTCGAGGTAATGGAACTTTAAGATTTACATCCGAATTTCTCAAATTGTAACCATGAGTCTCATTGACAAACGAAAACAATTCTTCTAAGTGATCAGGAGCGTTACCATTTACAATTTTATACATCATATTGGCTTTTGTTTGGTTTCTCCTGGATTCTAGGTTACACCAGTTTAATGAGTTAAAAATGGTGGTTGACCTAATATCATAGCTTGATCGAGTTATAATACGAGCAGCTCTATTTTGGAGTTTTTGAAGCTTGCTCTTTAAGACAGTGCCACAATTTCCCCATATAAGACAACAGTAATCAAAATGGGGGGATATGAGTGCATTGTATACTTCGATCAAATTAGCTAATGGAAGGAGATCTAGTAATTGACGAAGCATCCTCAAACCCTTTAGAACTTTTGGAATAATTATTTCATTAACATGAGTATCCCAAAGAAGTTTGTCATCTACCATCACATCTAGCAACTTAGATTTTGTGACTCTTTTAATAGCTTCATTATCAAGTTTAATTTGAGAGAGAGAGAGAGAGAGAGAGAGAGAGAGAGAGAGAGAGAGAGAGAGAGAGAGAGAGAGAGAGAGAGAAAAAGAGAAAAAGAGAGAAAGAGAGAAAAGGTTTTGATTGCCTAACACAAGTAGAATTATAGAAAAAAGTTTATATTGTGGTAACGACGGAGACTATAAATAAGTTAACCACTCATTTCGCACAAACGTTTTCGCTTTTATTCAAGCTCTTCAGGTGCTAACAGTTAGCACCTGAAGAGCTTGAATAAAAGCGAAAACGTTTGTGCGAAATGAGTGGTTAACTTATTTACAGTCTCCGTCGTTACCATATATATATATATATATATATATATATATATATATGTATGTATGTATGTATGTATGTATGTATGTATGTATGCTATTTTCTATTTGTTTTAAAAAACAACTAAGGTTTTTTGAGTAGTCTTGACATCATTCATGTTTCTGTACTCTAATACAAAATGAAAGTGTTTGGAACTTTTTTGGGGGTTGACAACTTGACTTGTCAAGCAGTCATGCCTGTTGAGAAGGATTGTATCTCGTTCGACTATCCGCATTGCCATTGGCGTAACTAAAAGGTGGAGGCAAAGGAGGCAAATGCTCCAAGTGGCACTTTCACAAGGGCGGCATTTTGGCGATTAAACGTCGAATAATTTAACTGATGCTGGACAACCTACCTGTCGTATGAATTAATTAGGTTCACTTTTTAAACTCTTAGACTAACTCGGTCAAAGTCTATAATCTCTCAAAGTTAATTTTTCGGCAATCGGCATAAAAAGTACTTTGCAACATTATGATACTATCATTGTTTGTTCGTTGCATTAGCGAGTTCTTAACCGCTGTCCAAACATGAAAATTAATCGGTGATTCATAAATATAATTGTTGTCTCGGATCGCTAGCATTCTGTTATTTGAATTCTTTCGACATATTTGGCAAACAGGATCTTTTTTAAGAAATACAGACTCTAAGCAACAATCTATGGCCCATTAAAGCTTGACGACTGCCGCTTGAACGTTTATACAGTAATGCCCTGAAGGGCGCTAATAACGTCAAGGACGCAACTAGTTGTTTGGTTACCTCGGTTCCTGGGTTTTGTTGCTATTTTTTGAGAATTTAGTCATTAAATAGTTATTATAGCCATAGGTATTTCTTTGCCATATGAACAATGTTATTACAAAGGTTTCTTTATACTGGGATTGGGGTATATCATGATATTATAAATTTTGAGACACCAAACAACAAACCTTACCACAGCTGAGTCATCATGTGATCTCTAACCTTCATTCTTAGAGGCTAGTTTACATGTGCAATTTTGCACGTTGCGATTCTCATCCTGGTGTATGTAATAAACTCATGACAGTCTATGTAGCAAGATTTCCGTTTATGATTGGTTCGAGTTTGTCCTCGACACTTGATCAGTTAAACGCATACTCCGAGATGTCAATCGCACTAGTAAAAAGCCCTTAAGGGGCGGTACATTACACTCCTGCCCCTAGCGGCATTTCACCACGTTACGCCACTGCGTATTGCCAATCTTGTTCAGTGACGGCAGCATGTCTTTGTACTCTGAGAGAAAATGAGCGTGGGTAGGACGCGTGCATTTATATATCTCCACACACACACACACATACACAAACTATATCTATTTTAAGAACTTATTAATGATTCATGAGGAAAACAAAGGAAAATCATAACCGAAAAGGGATAATGTTGGATAAGTTTATATAAAGTTATTGTTGTGAATAGTATTTGTAGAACTAGGCGTAGTAACAATCTATGAAATTGGGTTCGGGTTACACTGACAATGCTTGTTGTTTATGAATAACGTGTTGTATTCAATAGTTCATTGTTCTTGTAATTAGATTAGGGTGTAAATTCGTTCTGAAAAGAGTGTGACAAAAAGCTCTGGGCTTGTCTGACGGAGTGAACATGAGTAGTTGGAACAAGTCGAAAATTATATGGTTAAAAGGATAGATACAATCCCGTCGATTGCGCTCTACGTAAATCGGGAACCAGAGCAGAATCACTGAGGGTTCTGCAACAGACAAAAACACTCCTACTTTTATCCTCAAATTTTTGCGGCTTAGAACTTTCTACCCGACGTTCTAAGGGGTTAGTTTTTCAAGCGACTTAAAACACTCGCAGCCTTATATATATATATATATATATATATATATATATATATATATGTATATATAACTATATATATATGTATATATAACTATAACATGTATATTATTTACATTTATATATATATATGTATATATATATACGTGAACGTTTAGGTTTACGAAATGCAAAGAGGGCTCAATAACGCAAAGAAAGAGCAAATGGGACTATATCGCTTACCTCAAAAAGTCACTACGGCCTGTTTCATCTTGGGAAAGAATCTTCAGGTCGCCTGAAGATTCTTTCCCAAGATGAAACAGGCTGTAGTGACTTTTTGAGGTAAGCGATATATATATATATATATATATATATATATATTTCTAAAATTCATTAATAATTCATGAGGAAAATACAAAAGAAAATCATAACCGTGTCGGGATTTTATATGTGATAAAGATACATGTGACTTTATATGTGAAGAAGAAGTTTATTTTTTTTCGGCTTACGAAAGATAAATTTCCAAACTTTTTTTACGAATTAGCGTGTTAGGAGGTTCATTTCATAAGACATTTAAAAAACTCGCAGTTTGTGCTTTATCGAATCCAAAACATTCTCTCCAAAACGCGCTCAGGCAGTTGCCTGATAATCGCCTGAGCGCGTGAAACTCAGAGTTAGCGACAGCAAATTTTTGTCTTTCGTATTTACTTATATATTTATATATATATACAAATGGAGACAAATGTTTAGCTGTCGCTGCTCCGAGTTTCACGCGCTTTGGTGATCATTTTCGCTCTATCTGTAGCGGTATCGAGCGCTCTGTTTATTCAAGTCACTTGTGTAGCTTTCCGGTTACATTTTGTTGGATTTATATATATATATATATATATAGTCAAACCTTCCCGAATTTGAAGAGAAATATCCAATAAAAAGGCGTAAAGACAATATGTGATCCCTTATTTTGCCACCTAAGGACAAATTGTCCTTGCTTACCCCTTCACTACCCCCACAGTCTCGACTTAAGTCGTTGCCTCCTCCACTGACCCTTCCCTGCATCGTCCTCCGAAACAGAAAATCTAAACCATGAATAATTGGAACATATATCAACTCACTATTTAATGGAACCACTTGTTACCATGTTTAACAATTACTACATCTAAAATCTCACTCCTGATGTGATAAAACGTTCGCTTTACAATGTTCGCTGACCAACATCCCTAAATAAGCCTCCTAAAGTTGATTTTGTTCTGATACGTCGTCATCCGGTGCGTTTACACTTTGAACGAATTTAATAGCTGAACACGTTTTCAATGTTGCTGTAATCTTTTCGTCGTAGCCTATTTGTAGCTCCTGCCGCCAATTGTTGTGAGTACCATGTTCGTTTTCCACGTTGACAATCTTTTAAACAACTTTTTTTAATGGCAAAACAATTCTTCATAGCAGTCAGATCACCTGCAGCATCAGAACACTGCTTGTAGTCTTTAACGCAACTATTACATGTCGCACATTCACTATCTTCCACCAAAATGGCTAAAAAGACGAGCAAAACCACCATAGATACCACACAGGTTTTCAATGAAAACATCTAAAAAAAAAATCGCTTTACTTTATTAACCAGAGTCCCCGGCCAACTTTTTCAATAAAAACCGAATGAATGTAGTTCCGAATATAGTGTGCATAATCACATGTACATTAATGAAGCACAATTTTAATGGTAAATTTTCGACTTTGACTAAGTCATCTTCAAACTAATTGAATCATAACAATTATACGTTGCAGCTGATAATTTCAAATAACGATGAGCTATCGTGTTCCCCTCACAAAAATTGCACATGCAAAATGATATTTCACATGAATTGTTTCAATTCCATATATGAAATGAAAAGTTCATATGTGAAATTAATTTTCACTAAAGTGCATCTTTCATTTCATACGTGAAATAAACATTTCGTGCACCAAGATTTCACATGTGAAATTTTGAACCAGTTTATTTCACATGTGAATTATTTCATTCGTGAAAACGATGCCGTTTCATGTGTGGAATGAAAATCTCATATGTGAATATGTTCTAATTTAATATGTTTTTCACATGTGAAATGTCATGTAAAATTTTCGCAGGGGTCGACTACTTGACTTTGTTCTGGTCAGTGCAGTAATTTTTGTAAATTAGACCAACAGAAAGAGTTCCCTCCATGACGATCACTTAGAACGACAATCACCACGTCTTCATGGGCTCAAAGCAACGAGAGATTTGCACCTGTCACATCCAGTCACACCCTGTTTTTTTTGTAATTGCTACGCCTTTAATCCAAGAGACCATGTAATAATAACTGCTCTATGATGTTGCTTACGGAGCAACCAAACATTTGTTATAAAATGACCTTTCTTTCTTTGCCAAGTTTTCATATTATGAGTCAATGACGTAGCGAGAAATTTGAGTGTGAGGGTTGGGGGCAGAAGAAATTTGAAACGAATGTACCGACTGATGTGATTGAGGAATTAAGCATTTCCGTGACAGCAAAAAAAACTGTCATCGAAATTTGATGAAAGAATGAACAACCTTTACGTAGCCACTTCTGACTGATATTAAATTTTGAAAACAATTTATTGAACGGTAATGTGAACCACATCACGTGAGGTATGACACATACCAACATATCGCCTTTTAGTTCAGCAATCACCACTTTTCCAAGGTACAGACGGGATCTGTCTGTATGCACGAACCATATCATTTTCGTCGGTAGAAACATGATTCTTCGCATTATACGCTATTCGTACACTTGAATTTAAAGACCAGAATTTTCTTAATCACTTCATTCTGGTATTACAATTGCAAACTGAATCTGCGACGAACAAGTTTACTGTACCGACAAATGTCATGGTTGTACCGACAGTCTCGGTCTGGATGAAAAGTTGGGGCCAACGGCCCCAACCCGCCCCTCCCCTGCCTTCACTACTGGTCCCCCAAACTTTCAAACTTAAGGAGGAAAGAAGCCCCCCTATTTCTGACTAAAAAAATGCGGCATTTGTACTTTGTTAGTGAATCTAGATATCTGGAGGAAATTTGGTGTACCATTAAATGGAAAAAGTGGTAGAAGAAACTGTGATAATTTATAAGGAAAACTAAAATTGTTGTCAAGCAACCGTGGAGATATTACGAAATGTTCACATCTACAAGATTTATTGGAAAGATATCCTGCAAAACCCTCCGCACGTTATTTGCCTTCTGTGCTGGGTTACATCCTAGTGCCATTAGCCTCCTCTTCTTTATGGGTCCCGTCTCCGCCTTCGAACTTCCTTTAACTTTCAAACTCAAACCATCTCATTCTGTTCGAGAGTTTCATACCCGATATTACGCAGCCGCTCGTATCAGAAATACAAATCAAAACTGGGATCAAAACACCAACTACCAAATCTATAACGCCATTTACTAAATCTATGTAAAGTATTCTTCCAAATACGTCAAATAATATGAAATGTTGAAATGTTGACCAGACTCATTGTGACACTTAACATGTATGTTTTGCTAGGTTCTGTAAGTGGACATCGACCATTTCTCTTCAGTTAAACGCTTTTAAAATCGGCCGTTGTACGTTCCAATTCACATTTAAGACTCTAGTGTCATTTAAAATGGTTTTTGGTTAGTTAGAGTTAAGTGTTTTATTCACGTTACCTGTTTTCAATTTAGTCTTTCTGTTAACCGATCCTTCCCAAGTTCTCAAGACGTGACCTGCACGTGTGACTTAACTATGTTAACTACGTACAATACAGCTTCAGCAACTCGCCTCAACTACAAGCGTCACTTGGAACTCACTTATTGAGAAAAAAAAGACAAAACGGAAATGGCCAAATGACTCTCCAAGTTCAAAAAGCTAAAATAATTCATAAACGGATTATTTTAGGATTATACAAATCTTGTACAAAATATACACATTTCCTCTTCAGACCCACTCGAGGAGTGGAGCTGATATATATCGGGTAATTTTATGTTAACCAGTCGGGATTTATAACATTACGAAGTGTTATGGGTTGACACTTTTGGGTCAACAGCAAATGTAATTCTGAACAAATAAATTTTGTGGTTTCAAGTTTCGATGACGTTCTTTGTCAACCGGTAGAAAACGCGTAAACTATCTTAGTAAATAGATATGGTAAAGCAGCGAGAGATCTTTGTCTATTCTATTACGAAAAGTTGTTTAAATAAGATATTATTCTACCTTTCAGAGAAATGCCTTGTTAGTAGAATTGTATGTATAGCCCACGTTTCGACCACTTCGGTAATGCTTGAATGAAAAACTTAATCTCCTGTTTCAATTTATAGCTTTTATCCCCGGAAGAGCGTTTTTATTTCCACCTTCTTGAAAGGATGCGTAATAATAAAACTCGAGTCACTCTCATCAGATTGTCTTTGATCATTATCTCTGAGTACATTCATCACAGCATCTTTGATCCTTTTGTGTAGTTGACAAACATAAATAATTCAGTGATATTATTTTTTTATTGCAACGAAATGCTTCTCCAACAAGAAGGACAGTCAAACCGAAAAAAAATAGGCTTGATCAGCAAGCGTGGGTGTCGCTCATTTGCCTATTATCTTGTACATATGAGCCGGTAACATAAAAACTGCCGAGCCATTCGATGTCTTTATTAACCCAGTCACACCTGCCTTTTACGGCAGCTTTCAAGCTTAAATCATTAGCATCAACTAGGTCTATTTTGGTTGAGATCAATATCTTTGTCATGAAACTGCACAATGAATAATGTATTTGACGATTATAGCTTTCCCCCTAATAGCGTATGTGTGCTCAAAACAGACCAATAATTCTTGAACAAATACGCTAACATAATATGCTGATAGGAGAGGCATTCACTTTTATTCCATTTGTTTCACAGGAAACTCGACACGACAAAACCCCTCAAAAACCCAAATCATTAGCGATGAGATGTTTTCGGATGAGCAGTAACAGTTTGTTGCTATTTTGGAAAGAACGTTGTTCTTTCTTATGATCTCGCTCAAGAGTGAGTTTAAGTGATGAAACCTCATAATGAAAGTGCTACCATAGTGCCTTTGAACTGACGGATCATTAATACGTGCATCTCATGGGAAACTGAAATGGGAATACTAAGGATTCACGCCTAAATTATTGTAGTTTTTGTTACGAATTCAGTAGTTCGTGAAAAAGGACCTAGTACTTTGATTGCTCACTAGTGAACAATGCTTTGCCTCATTGACAGAATCGCTGTATCTTGTCGTTTTCTCCCACTACATAGAACTGGTAATCCACATAGTTCAAGTTCGAAGAGCTTGGACAATTGTCAAGTGCATATCTTGAAAAACTGCCGGTGAACATCTAATCGCTCTGCTGTAAGTGGAAAGTTACTACCGCAGCATGAAATGACTGTGTTCAAATAAAAATCAAATCCCTTCGCACAACTGTGGGATGTAGTTTCCTGGTGTTATTTCGATCTATTACCGGTCTTCTTATCTTAATAACAGAAGGTTCTTCTTCCTTCATCCTTGATACTACCGATAAAAGCAACGATGCACGTTAAATAATGGGATAATTTTCTCGTATAATCGATCATCCCATTGGTTTCCATGCTGCTGGTGAACTTTAGTTTGATTTGCCCCACCACAACCATCTCTCAAAAAGGTCTGAATGATTTCCTGCCCATGAAATGTTTTACTGTTTGAACAAGGAATCACGGCAGGAGATTCCGTAAAGTCAACGGTGAGGGCATATAATCTTCCCCCCTGAATAAAAGAACGCTCATTAATTGAAGGTGATTCATTAAACCTTTAAACCACCTGAATCAACTATGACTATGTTCAATTATTATGATATTTAACAACCTATCGTACAGACTGGCTGATTTCTGAATGTGAATGGCGTCTTATTTGTCTTCTATAAAAACACGGCCGTTTATGCCTGGATGGCGAATCGAATACTTCAGTCGTGTCGTGTAAATAGATATTAAGACGTGATTGACTTTAGGCGAGAAAACTCATGCATAAGCAACCGAAAACAATATCCACGTCTTACGAAATTTACGTCCTATTGAAGACACAGTTTCCTACTGGAAAACATTGGGCCAGTTCGAGTCTTCCGTAAGGTGTGTCACATTACTCTCCTATTGATGGTCCTAATGCGTGACACGGAAGGTAGAGAGACTTTCTTTTAAACGGAAACCTTTTATCAGACGGGACCGTCTGAAAGATGGAGACCAGTATACCATTGACAGATCTGATATTTCATCGATTTTGATTTCTTTGCGGCGTTCCCTCTTTGTTGTTTCGATAATTTGGCCGCTGAACTTCCGAGGCGCGGATTGTGACTTTCGTCTCGTCGCTTTTCTGTGGTATAAATACAGTTTAAACATAAATGAAGCGAGCAGTATATTTATAGCTGTTTGTTTAGTCTCGTTTTAATGCTTTGTTTTTCACTCCGTTATCTTTTCTCTCGCTTTGGTCGTTCTGCTTTGCCCATGGTCACGTTGTGGATAATTTTTCCCACAGTGCCAGACAATCCCGAAGACAAAGAACGGTAATTGCCTTTCATCGTATCTGTCATCGCGTTACGTCGAAAACAAAGCGAGTGCTGACGAGAAATGGCTGACATGGAAAACTTCACCAACCGGATATATTTATCTCGTCCGAGTGTAAGAATCCCGAATCTCGTTAAAGTCAAATTGATGTTATAAAGTGCTATCCATTGCGGGTGCAGTATAAACTTCCGATGTAAATGGGGGTGATTATGTACTGTTTATACATTTCAGATAAGAAAGACGGCCCACAACACTGGAGCACACTTAATAAACAAATCGCCACAAATATCTATTAAACCGCCTTCAAAACGGCACAAAATGCGGTCATGAAATAATTCGTGGGTGGCCCAGGACTAGTTCATCGGCCGCTTTAAGGCTTGCGTCTTTGAGGTTTCTCACACCATTTACGTTGGCCAGCTTTTGAATCGATTTTTACTACAAATGTACTGCTATTACAGACGATAACTCCGCCAGCATTTTAAACCACACGCTGAGCACTAGTTAACTTGCACTGTTCTCCTTCCTACTTTCACATACAGGTGAAAACGTGATAATTAATAAACAGACAGTCGTCCTCTAAAACCACTTTTTGTGGCATTGATTTCCTGATAAAGTTGCCGGGCTTTTCAAAAAAAGAACCTTTGATTATCCTTCGCCCTTCTCCATCAGTTACGACATTTACTAACTGAAAAGAATTGATATCAAATGAATGACTCGTGCATAAGGTCGGTTTTGTGTTAGGGTGGAAAATAAACAATTCACTTTTTATGTTCTTCCGTCTTTTCGGTTTACCGAGCTTTCTTGCTTCGATCTTGGAAATTTTTACCAAAATTTTGTGACGATACATGTATATATGTATGTATATATACATACGTAAATACATACGCACATACACAGTTTGAAAGTAGATCTCTTCCAATATCGAAAAAACGAGATACTGATGTTTTGAGCTAAAGTTTTTCTTTAGAGTAAAACTATGCTAATAAAAAGTCAAATAAATAAATAAATAAAGCACTCAAAAGAACCCGCGCAGAACGAATTTTTCAGGGCCATCCTTTTTCAGAATCCCTTAAATTCTCGCCGAATATGGGCTAGTTTGCTGGTTTTGTCCACTAAACTGAGTCGTTTGGGGTCACTTAGTTAACTTCATATCAGATCGACTCCGCTTTATTAGGTATATCCACATAAACAGGTATATTTCTATGTACATACATGTACATGAACAGACGTGTGTGAACGTGTTTAAAATTAAATTAAACATCTCATTCTTCCCAGTTAAACTGCGCCACGCAGATTTAATGAAAGTAGACCACACCATTCTGTTTTAAATAAAGTAAAAAACAAATACCGAAAATCAATGACATCTTGAAAACCCAAGATATGAGTTAATAACAAGACGACCAATGATTGCGATGATATTTCGACTTTATTGCAAAGTCATTGTCAAATCGAAATGAATTACAAGCAAGTAATGCCATTCTGTTCGCATTTGTATCTAAGTTAATGTGAAACTTATGTATACATACATGCATACATACATACATACATACATACACACACATACATAAGAATGTATGTATATGTAATTTATTCATATATTTGTATTTGTTCATGTACGTGCACATATACATATATGGTACACATATACATTGACATATATGGCACAAAGTATGTTAGTATATGAAGAAGCTGAGTGCTTAAATTTGATTTGAGAGTTCGTAATTTTGATAGTTCCACGTACCCTGAAGCCTTACATTCTTATGTGATGAGCAAAACCAATGGGTACATATTTATCAATATGCTCTTGACGCTATGTGTTTGCATATCTGTTCGCGATAGTTTATAAAGTTAGATGAGCATTATACCCTAATTTACGCACTGCAAGATAGCACCGGCGACTTTTCTAAATTACCCCAAATACTTCAAAGGTTTCTCTTTGTGTACTAAGTCCTTGTAAGAGGAATTTCTTTTTAATGATTAATTACAAAAACCTCACCATGACCAAGGTATTCGAGGTTTTATCTCTTGTTATAATTAGAAATTAAAATGTGAGCTATCATGATCCTTTTTTATATGTTGGATTACGGCAGTTGATCTACCAAACGAAATCGTGTCTTGATTGATTAACTGAGGGTGGTTTAATTTTATAAGCCGTTCGAGACGAATTGATCTTAACAATTGTGCACGAACACCGCGTAGATTTTGCTTCTTACGGCTGCTTGAATTTGACATAAACCTCTCTTGTGAAAGCTGATCTGTGATTGTATATTTGGGCCAAAAATGAGGGTACTTTTGCTTGAATGTCTCCTGAAAACTAGAATAGTTGACTCTTTTGGCGGAAGTTTTACTATATTTCTTATTAACTTATAATTTCAGTAACTTCAAATTATCGTGATGATACGTGCACAACTGGACGGCAAGTTTTGGTAAGATTCCGTGGTTAGGCATGCAACGAAGCCAACAGCATGGAACTCAAAAAAGCAAATCGATAAAGAGGATTTTAATATGAAAGTTTATGCCCTTGGGAGCAAATATCCCCCAAGTTTTAGTCACATCATTGACTAAAGGAATCTCTTTTCATTTGCAGATCTGAAAGCTCGTGCTCCTCAATGTTAGACTTGTTCACTACACCTTTGAAGATGAGCATCTAATAAGTTTAAAACCTGGTTCTATGCAAAGACGGCACAGTTTAGCGTTTCTGAGAAGCTGAGCTTATCATTTCCTCCTGTAGGCGTTTGGGCTAATTGTGTTTTCCAGTGCGGTGAATCAGACGTCTGTTAACTGCCGAAGTGTGGTTTTAGCTTTTTTTAACTGAAATTCCTCAATGTGTGGGCAGCACGTCCCGACTGCCGAACATATGCTGCATACCAGGGCTAATTTATACTTTACTTGTTTACGTGAGCTGTTGTATTTAGTTTGTCATTATTATAATCATGAAGGGTATCGTGGTATATTAAAATTTGATTCTTTTATGTAACTAAATGATGTTGAAAAATTAGTTGATAAGGCCTTGCCCACGCAAAGGGCATAACAACATGGACATAATGACATAAAGAAAAGGCTAGTTTTTTCCTTATGTTGTAATTTCATTTAGCAATGTTTCTATATCATGTCTTGCTACCTTGTTCACACTATCGACATCGACAGTTACTGGGCGTTGTTACCTATTGCACGACGCTGTCGTTATATATTATGGGGTTATGTGGCTTAGTGTGAACCAAGTTTAAGAAGCACCTGATGATTGCGCAATACTGCCCTTTACGAAAGAGCTGAATTGCTGAGGTCTCGTTTATAAGCTGTGCCAGCGTTGACTTGGCTCTGCACAGCTTATAAACTGAGTAGTTTGGTCGTACCAAGCCTTGCCACTGGCCTTTCGAGGCAGTGCTGCACGGCTCGGAGCCGGTGAAGTTCAACTATATACCGAGTTGAGGTAAGCTGTGCCGTGCCGACACATGCACTACTCTGCCTGTCAGAGAAGCACAGGTTTGGTGTTCTTTCCTGAACTTTTGGGAAATTACATACAGAGGGAAGCATGGCTCTGCATGGCTTTATAAACTTAAGCTGTACCGAGCCTAGTAAAATATCCAGCATGGCTCAACACGGAACGGTTTATAAACTAGGCCGAAGAAACTCAACAAAAAATTCATCGAGTTTTTTTTTTCTACGTTAGGTTGGTATGCTGTTTGTTAAATATTTAAGCTCAAGGAAAGGTTTTATTCAACACAAAAGTACCGTTTAAAGGGTCAATGAAGAACCAGAATAGCACACACTTTTTGTGTTATGATAACCTCTTACTTCCATCTATAGGAATAAGCCATTTGGTACTAATCCTTTCGTCCGCAAAAGAAGTCTGAATTTGGGTTTGTTTTTGTTTTACCGAAATATTTATAGCTTCACGGGCTGAAGATAACGAAACTCAAAAATACAATTTTAATGATTAATCAAAGATTAGAGAAACGTTTTTTTGCGCTATTTTCATCTCGTGGCTCTATTTACCGTAGTAAAAGATTTGGAGTTAATCCTTCTGCATATAATTGATGAGTGAGGTTGAAGGGGTTAACCTTTGTCCGTACATAACAAGAGCGGATTTATGATCTCAGGAATGTCCACAAATATTGTTATAAAGCCGTTTTAATTCGTTAAGGTATTCGCCATTAACCACAAGCGGGAATCCGTTGAAAGAAAATGTCCAGAGAAGCTAACAACACCAATGTTGGGGATTTGAAAACAATCGCACGAAATTGATGACCAAATCATCGCAGAGTGAGACGGTTACCTTCTTTTTGCGATGAGCACAAGGTCGTGCGTGTGAGCGTGCGTGAGAGTGTGTGTGTGTGTGTGTGTTTGTGTGTGAATGGGTTTGTGTAAGTCAGGGGTGCAACCAGGAATTTCGAAAGGTTGGGGTCGGATGAAAGCATCAAGGCAGTGTCGGAGCAATGTTGATCATTTCGAGGGAAGTAGACGTTGTGGCTTTGGGAAGTAAGGGCAGAAAACTGTCATAAAAGGACAGACATAAGACCTTTCACAAAAACGGCAGGGGTCGCTACCCTCTCCCCTCTAGTTGAGCCCCTGTAAGTGCAAGTGTGACAAGACGTGTGGGCATGAGAACTTTGAGCTAGCTCGCTATCAGTGGCTTTTGAACGGCTGGTCACACGTCTTCATGACAATCTGAAAATTCAAATCTGTATAAATGACTTATTCGTAGATGTCTTATGATCAGTTTTTTCCAAACTGCACATCGTGACCAACCATGTCAACTTCCCTGAGGCAGGAAAGCGAAGAACCTAGGAGGAAATTCACGACGCTCGGCATGCAGGAGGCACAGAATTTTCAATCAACCAGACGTCGAACTGGGCGATTTTGTTTCATCCATTTTTTTTTTCTGGGCAGCCATGTTCTTGGTAAGCTTCTCCATCAAAGCAGATCTTCCTCAACATGACTTGACAACTCACAAAGCTGTTTAAATCATTATTCAAACTCTAGAGGTAACGTTGTGCTATTTTTTCCTAAAAAGGCAACGCCCGGCGACAAGTGACACGTTGAACACGAGTGAGAACACACATACAGAAAAACAGCCAGGCCGCCAAGAGTCTGGGTGGGGCCCAGGGCTAAATAGAAATTTGCCCCCCCCCCTTAAAAACTTATTTTGATCAATATTGTGCTTGACAATGACATTTGATCTGGTGCTTTACCGGAGAGCCTGAAGATAGCTATTCGGGTGAAGACATGCATGTCCTGCCCTGGCTCAGTGTAAGAGCCCAACGTTCAATGAATAAATAAACAGCGTGGATCCGATAAAAGTAGCGAATCTTATTCAGCTGTTTGATTTTCATTTGAAACATAAAGGAAATAAGTTTATCAGTATGCTGAGGTAGCCTATCTTGAGCTGGTGCCCGGAGCCTATCTTGCACTTGGGACCCGAGGCAAACTGCCCTAGTTGCCCCCTCCCCCCTCCTCTGGGCGGGCCTGAAAACAGCGGTGGGAAAAAAATACAAGGACACATACATTTAAAGTATCGACATGCGCTGAGTCGGACTTCCGGTTGATTATTTAATCTGTGGTAGGAAATTCAAGAGCTCTTACAGGAGCAGGGCTAGAGCTTTTGACCTCAATCGGTGGTAGTCCACGCTCTGGTAACCGAACTATCGAAGTCAATTTACATATGCGTTGCTCAACTTAAGTAAGCTAATATTTTTAAAGGGTTTTACGATTTAGTTTCATGATTTAAGAGTTAAAAGGCGAGGTCTGACCTGTTCTACCTAGGGTAACATAAGCGCAGTTTTTTCAATTATCATAGATGTCTCGGTATCTAGCTGTCTGATCATGTTATCTCTGCAATTGTATGTATGGGAAAGAAATGCTGACTTTATTTTTGGGAATATGGAACAATATAAGATGATAACAATAATGGTAGTAGTAACAGTAATAATAATAGCAATAATAATAATAATAATAATGTGATATCGAGACCTGATATTGTGGTGGTGTTAAAGAAGAAAAAGGAGTGCAAGGTTATAGACATCGCAGTTCCAGGAGATAGCAGAATAGGTGAAAAAGAATTAGAGAAAATGGAAAAGTATGACGACCTGAAAGGGGAAATAAAAAGAATGTGGACGATGAGGAAAATTGAGATAATACCAATTGTAGTAGGTGCTCTGGGAGCGATTAGTAGAAAACTGGATTAGTGGATTGAAAAACTTGACGTACATATTAGAATAGAACTTCTTCAAAAGACGGCATTGCTTCGAACAGCAAGGACATTAAGAAGAAGCTTGGAAGGCTGAAAAACTGGGAACCTTAGGCTACTGGTTGTAGCCAGTTTTCGAGGGATAATTAAATACTACCGGCATAAGCTGTGAAAGATAACATAATAATAATAATAATAATAATGGTACGAACATCATCCTGTAGAGGTCACCAATGGAAAAGATGTGACAATTCTTTGGGACTTCACAGTTCACACAGACCTTACCACCACGGCCAATAAACCAGACATTGTTATCAAGGACTTCAAAGCAAGGACATGTCAAATCATTGACATGGCAGTTGCCTGTGATAGCAACATTTCGACTAAAGAATATGATAAACTTCAGAAATATAAAGACCTGGAAATTGAGATCACCAGGATGTGGCATCTAAACGCAACAACGATACCAGTCATTATGGGCGCACTAGGAATGATCCGAAAGGGAACTAGTAGGAATGTCGAGAGAATTCCGGGAAATAGCAAGCTTCAAGAAGTGCAGAAGATTACTCTCATTGGTACTGCACATATACTTAGAAAAACATTATCTATATGAACATGAAAATTGGTCCAACTGGAGACTAGACTTCTAGAGCCCTCTCACTCTTGGACCCCGGTGGGGACCCGGTGTTTGGACAAGTATACATACAGTCAAATATATGAATAATAATAATAATAATAATAATAATGTCAGTTACGGCCTTTCCTGGCGGGATGCTGGGCACCCGTAGCAGGGCCAAAACCCCTTCCACTGTCCTTAGTTGGGTGGTGGGCGAGTTGTAATAATAATGATAATAATAATAATAATAATAGCAACAATAACGACAATGAAAACTTCATCAACCTTAAAAACATAAAATAGTTTAAATTTCAAACTAACTTCATGTTTCTTTCTAACTTCTAATGAAAGAGAACGTACAGAGGCATTAAGGTTTTGAAAAGGCAAATAATATCACACAAAGCTTAAATCCAAACTTTAACCCTTCAAGTAGTGAAATTTTTTTCTTCTATTCTTTGTCTCTTTATTTTCATCTCTGTCCTCTCATTTGTTTATTTGTTTTTAGGTGTTTGGTATATCGGACACTGGGCGTTAAAGTGTTAAAGGGTTAACAAGCTAGTGTATATGTATTTTAACAACTTTAATTCGACGATAGAAAGGCCAAATAAGGCTAAACACGAACGGGACAACTTCCAAACAAATTCATAAAAGGAGAGTCATCTTGAAAACTCAAGATTCGAGTTATTAATAAAACGACGCAATATTCGACAGTAATATCTCGACTTTATCTTCCCGGATATTGACTTTGAAATAAAGTCGAAATATCCCTGTTGAAAGTTGCGTCGCTTGATTTATCGCTCGAACCTTGAGTTTTCAAGATGACTCTCCTTTTTGGAATTTTGTTGTGCTTTTTACTTTGTAAAGTTGTCGGCTGATCAAGGTTAAAATAGGCTGCCCTCGGTTGTGTCATGGTGAATTCAGTTATAGTGGTCGTCATTGCTACTTTTTACCTTTCATCACCGTTTTTACCAGATTTTAGAGCCGGGAAGCAGGAGTTCTAAAGTGATAATGAGAACTACCCGTCTTTATCCTCGTTTTGTCTGGTTTTGTTTGTCGTAACTGAGAAATGTGAATAATTTCTGATCGTAATTTTATGCCGTTTGGCGGGTCTAACGTTTCTTATGAATAGAAAATGATTTAACTCTCAGTTGAGCTCACTTGTTTACGAATTACTCATATTTAGTTCCTACGTTGATAACGTTTGTCTTCCTCTGATGTTGGCTTTTTCTATCCCTCAAGGACTGATCTTTTTATCTCAATGAGCAGCGGAAAAGGAAATCGTTCTTTTGTGCATCATCGCTTCGGGAACCGAGAAAGTCGGTTTTCTACCGGTAACTATTTTCGATTGCAGTTGAGTATTTAAAAACATTTGATCATTATTTCTTATATCTCAAGTTCATTTCGGACACATTACGTAAAGTCTTGAAAATAAGATTTGGAATGAATCGGAAATATTCATCCAAGGGATCTGTTTTATTATGGTCACATAGCCTTTTAAGTAAATCATCAAAAGACAATGTTATGGATAAAGTTTGGATGGACAATGTGTGGATAAAGTTTAACAGGTGATTTCAGGAAACCAATGAGCGAAGATATTTTTGGTATATCGGTCATCGTTTTAGAACTTTCTTGTGTCAAAATCATACCATATTTAGTTCGATTCTTCATTGAAAGATAGTCATCAGTGTGGGATGGCTGCTTCTATGATTGCTGGCATGAATCATGATAAGCTTAATGATATATACCATACATTAATGACTCTCAAAAAACGATGACATTTATGTATGATAAATGATCATACATAATTGGACCCACACAGGTGTTTAAGAACTATAGCCTTGTCAGATATAGCAAACGGTATCAACGCGCATTGCATGGAAACACTATTTACATGCAGGTATTTCGAGCGGAAGATGGTGTTCATTTATTTAAATCAAATGATAGGTTGATTACTGTTGTGAAATTTGGGATTTGATCAGCGCGGGTCTTGCAATTCGTCGGTAAAAACTTTGCGATAAATGTACTATAGAATAATAATGAACCAGGAAAATAAATCAGGGCTGTCAAATCTTGTAAAAATAGGATACTACGTAGGCAACGTGTTAAATAAGGTAAAATGTTCAAGGGTTGGTAACTTTCGTGACTGATCTCAAAGAATTCCAACGTTTTGAGCAAAGGTCCTTCGTCAGAGAAAGAAACGTTTCCTTTCAAAAACTTGAAATAAATTCTTAATGTCACTGTTTAAAATTATGTCTTTTGATTTATAACTCGATCAAATGTTGAGTTTTCAAGATGGCATTCCCTTCGAAACTTCTTTTGTTTGATGCTTTCTAAAGTTGTCGACTGGTCATGGTTTTTAGTGTATGATAGTGTGAGCAACATGAGACTGCGCGAAGATCTAGTTCGACTATAAAGGTTCTGCATAACAAATAAGTTGAAGTATCACGAGAATATTTTAAAAACGTATAGTTCTTGTGAGCATCGACGTGGTGGAAATAGACCAAAATGAACCTCGAGCGTTTTTTAGAATTCAGGAACATTTTATTAAAAATGCACATTGGGTTTTCAAAATTTCAGAACTTCACAACCACTCAAATAAGTTTTGTTTTATTTTTACTTTAATTTAAATGAGGGCAGACTAAAATCGCGGCTATTATTGACTTGAGTAAACTTAGATTTCGTCCTTCTACGATACAATCATAGACTGAGATGTGAGGCGATTTCATGTGCTATGAATTCAATGATGGAAACTGAATAAATTATTACATATGAATAAATGGTTAAGAACAGGATATATTACAAATAAAAATTATGGAACTAAAAGGTTCCAGAATAACAGGTCTCATAATCGAGCCCATTTCTCTCTGGAATTGCTGATATTCGTCTATAAGACAAACAATTCGAATATTTACAAATATGTTTCACGGTTACCAAATGTATGATTGTATTTAAACTGTAATTATCAGTAAAACATCATGCTACAACCTGTAGTTAATTTACAACCCCGGCTGGAGATCTCTAGTAATTGTCTGAGTGAACTTATTGACTATAGAAGAGCTAAAGGTAGTTATGAGTAGTTATCTATTTTTTTTCACGTCAAACAAAAACATTTATGATATATGATACATGAGAGAGGCGGCTCAATTCGTGTGATCTCTACATTGAAAAAAAATTGAAATCACAAATGCGCAGTATGCGAAGGTGGAACACAATAAATTTCATGATTAAGATTAGCGTTGCAATTAATTCACAAATGTACGCTGGGGTTTTAAATGTATGATTGTTGTTTTATCCCTTGTGTAAAGACTTTTATGCTGGTCATATAGATTTTACTTCCTGATAATCTCGTTTTTCTGTCAGAACGATTAATTCTTCCTTTTCAAAACCGTCAATAATTCAAAAGTCAGAAACAAAGTAAATCATCCTTGTCGAGGAAAGTTTGTATTCGGAGGAGAATTTTACTCAAATTTGACCAACTTTCATTTCAATTTAATTTCAAGCAACGCTGTCGTTTAACTACTTCAAACTCTCCTAAATGATTCTTCCTCCAATTTCAAAATACTTCGATTCGTTAAGAAAACAAAAAAGAAACGACAAAGCTCTCCTTTGCCTCGGATGCTAACATGTTGTTTACTTATTTCTAAAAAATTTGCTAGCGTCCAGAGCACAAATGGTGCAATTGTTACCATGACATTTTTGTGACGTCTTGTACACATGCGTGAAGCAAGAGCTATCCTATCACCTTCTGTTGCACTGATTGGTCAATTTCGGAGCGTGTCGCGAGATGTTCACGATTTGACTGGTAATATCTGTAAACTATTAGAAAATATTCAAATATCCAAGTGCATTTAAAGAACGAGGCAAAGGAGAGTTTTGTCGTGAAAACTTTCGACAGAACTTGACGCATAGCTCTACTGATGGGCAGTATACTTCAGTTGTATTTAAGAATACTACTCAATTTACGTGGTAAAGTCAAGAGAAAAAGACAGAATAGACTTTATCGTTTTGATTTGTTTGTCAAACAGGAAAGAATTGGAGCAAATTTTTGAGGCACGAAAGAATAAAGAATTAATCCAAGTGGTTTTACGAATAAAAGGTTCAAAGCTGGAAAAATACGTCTATTGTCCTGTGTGAGTCTTTTGATATGTATCGCAAAAAGACTCACACAGGACAATAGACGTATTTTTCCAGCTTTGAACCTTTTATTCGTAAAACCACTTGGATTAATTCTTTATTCTTTCGTGCCTCAAAAATTTGCTCCAATTCTTCCCTGTTTGACAAACAAATTAAACCTCTAAAGTCTTTTATGTCTTGGAATGGTTTTCCGTCTCAAATGAGAAATTTTATATCTAGACGTCAAGAGAAAAGTTTAGGATTATCATATAGCGCAAAAGCCAGCCTGAAAGATTTGCAGACTTGAGAAGGATTGAACCCATTTGATTCTACCAAAGCTAGTTGGACTTTCCTTCTAACTGGCTTGCTTGATAACGTACTTACTTACTTACTTACTTACTTACTTACTTACTTATTCACTTACTTACTTATTTACCTCCTTCCTGGTTCTATTCCTACTTTATTTTCTTAGTAAGTAAAGGCTATCAGAATCATTCTTAGAAAAAAAGAGGTTACTAGCTAGACTAGTTTCACATATAATTTGTCATGTGCTTTACCCTTTCATTGTTTTGCGTTTGTTTTGACCACATTCATTCTATTGGTTTATTTTTGTCACGTGACACACTTTTTTAGTTTTACTATAAAAGCCCACGTGTTTTTGTATTCCATGCTACTAATCTCCGGACGAAGGGCCTTCGCTCGAAACGTCGAGAAGCTTTTTTTCTATCTTTTAGATAGTGTATAACCTCAAGAACGCCGCTATAATAATCTTCAACCCATTCCTGCTGAGACAGCCGCCGCACTCTCCCTATCTTAAAACGGTCCGGAGTTAGCCAAAATAAGATGTGAACAGAATTGACCAAGAAGGGGCAAAAGACGTTCATTAACCATGGAATCTTATTTTAAAAGATGTAAATGCTCTTCAATTTCAAATTTTCATGCGATGTATTGGTTGTGAATAGTGTTTCAACGTCCTTTTGAAAACGCAAACACCTGTCATGAAGTTTTTTGTGACTTTTTAAAACGCTGATTGAGCGAACGTCTGAAAGTTTACATTTAGGTAATAAGCCAGGACCGGAGGTCTAATAATTAAAACAGATGTCACCGGCGTCCTTTGTTGTCTGCAGGCTTAACAAATATCAATATGTTTGAACAACACAGACATAACAAAGACCAATATAGTTGAATTATCAGCCAGTGCTGTTATCACAATTTATGATGTTCACCGTCCCGGACGTTTTTGAACCGCGTTAGCTTAACCTGTGCTATAAAGCCTATAACTATGCCAAGTTAAAAGCCAAAAGCTAAATAAACAGTAAAGCGGAAAAAACAAGGACGTCCGGAGTAAAACGTTTTAACAGTTTAAATTTGGAGTGTCTTAACTGGCATATAGAACAGTTTAATGTGATCGATTATTGATTGACTTTATTGAGGCGTTAGTGAAGGTGATTCTTCATATTTTTACGCACCTTTTTCTTCCCTTAACGTAGTACTGGGAATGACGCCTGGAGTTTCAAGAGAAAGAAATTAAAACTTAGTACACACAAGCTGATTTTGTCTGTCCAAAATTATGATCTCTTAAAGTTGGATGGGAATATCAACTGATTGCCTTGCACACAAGAGTTGACATTTTCAAGATTACCGTGAGCGTCCTCAAACGGCCAAGTCGTGCCGATTTGCTCGTTTCATTTTTGGTGAACAAACTACGTTCTGTCCACTTTGTCAGCTGGAAAAAGACAAGTTCTTCTTGCATCTGACAATCGATTTATCCATAGGTGCACGGGGCGGGGGGCAAGGCGGGGCAACTGACCCCCCAAAAAAAATTTGGAGAGGACCAGATTCGGGCAAGCAGTTCGGGCAGAATTGGGAAAAATAAATTTCTAAGCGTGATTAAAACGGAAAAATTTTCAAAAATCATTAACGATGAACAAGAGTTTGGATATTAGCGTGCATTCAGGTTGCCATATACATACCGTGTGCAGTATGTAATTCTTATTCCTAGGTTTTTTCTAACTAAACATTCGAGCAGAGCGATTCGGGAAGATCGTCTCTGCCCCCCCCCCCTCCCCCCTCTCCAAATTATTAGGGCCCGTACGCCTATGGATTTATATCAACCAATTTGTCAACTGACTATCCATACGAACCGATTAGTTAGTGGATCTGGTACATTTTGCCCGATAAATCTGTTAAAAGACCACTATTACGGCCTCCATGTTGCTCGCCAATTATTAAAATTCTGGAAAATAACATATCTCAAGACTGCCAACCTCAGGACCTAAAGTTTAGACCAATCGTTGGCGGACCAACCTGCCCAACAAGTCATCAAAGCAACTTAACAGATATCCTCATCAAACCTTCAGTAACGTTTGTAAGAAGCAACTTAAGAGACAGCACTGACTTCATCAACAAACTACCCCAAAAAGGCCGCCGAGAGAATTTTCATGTGCCAGAGCAAGACAAATTTGGGTCCCCCCCCTTCCACACCTGTGCAAGGACATTAAGACCATAAAATGTAAAGCAATATGTCACGAGTTTAACAGCGTTGATACAGTACACTGTAAACCTTGTTTGCTAATATAGCTTGATAGAATCAAATTAAACTGGCTTAAATTCAGTATGTATACGCGCTGGTGTAGTTAATGTTATTAACATAGACGCCAAGTGACCCGCATTCGTAGTTGTGGACCCGCTGACCCGCTGACCCGGCCATGCCGACGTACAAAAAGTTAAATAGATATGGGCCCCCTGGGGCTTCATGGGCCCCGGAGCGATGTACCAGCTGCACCCTTATCTCCTTGGGCCTGACCCCGCAACGTTTCTAGTGAGATTATCCTGACCAGTTTTGACATTACAAGCTTGTGCGCAAATATCCCTCACGATCTAGGAATCAAAGCCATAGAATATTGGTTGACGTTATATCCAAAGAATATCCTCCGTCGTTTCCCTAGGGAATTCGTTATCGAAGGAATTAACCTAATACTAAACAACAATACATTTGTCTCCAACGACACAACTTTCCTTCAGAAACAGGGCACAGCAATGGGAACAAAGATGGCACCATCGTACGCCACACTCGTACGCCACACTCTAGGGATACCTAGAAAACATGTATGATCAAGCAAAAAGACTATTCGGAGATATGATAGGATCTTAATTCAAAGACAACTGGTTTCGATATCTTGACGATTGCTTCGTCAACTGGATATTTGGAGAAGACGATCTTCGACAGTTACATACCCTTCTGAACTCTCTAGATCCGAACATACAGTTCACAATTGAACAGAGTACAAAACAGTTAGCATTCAGGGACATACTAACAAAAAAAAAGACAATTACCGACTCTTCACAGATATATACTACAAAGTTACTGACACCAGACAATGCCTCGACTACACGTCGAACCATCCACGCCACATCAAAAGAAACATACCTTATAACCTGGCCCGTAGAATATGCACAATTGTGGATGACATTGAGACGAAGAACGCAAGATTAAAAGAACTGGAAGACATATTATGTAAAAGAGATTACCCAAAGGAAATAATAACAATCGGAATAAACAAAGTAAGGGCATTAAACCAAATGGAATTAAGGACACCTTGACGGAGACAAGCTACAGAAAATATCCTTACCTTTGTCACGACCTTCAATCCCAACAACCCATCGATAATCTCACAGTTACAAACAAATCTCACAATACTAAAAAGCAGTCCAAAAGTGAGATCTGTTTCAGAGGGAACAAAAATTATAAACAGCAGGAGACAACCACCAAACCTAAAGCAACTACTAGTAAACTCAAAATTTATCAATAGAACAGAAGGAATCGTGTCAAAATGTGGTGGTAAAAGGTGCACTACATACGAACAATTAATAGTGGGGAACTCATATCACTTTAAGTCATCAAATTATTCCTTCAAAATGAAACATGATATGGACTGCAGCAGCAAGTTTGTCTTATATGTTCTTACGTGCGCAGGATGTGGAGAAAATTATATTGGTGAAACCAAGATTAAACTACGTGAAAGGATGACCCTACATTGGCAACACATCAGGGACAGTAAATACCGCACACTACCGGCCAGTGCACACGTTGCGCAACGGGCACAAAACAAAGAAATAAAATTTACTGTTTTTCCCTTCTACAAAATAACTACAGAGGACGATGATAGACGCAGGGCAAAGGAAGAATATCTTATTAAGAAGTTTAAACCTGCTTTGAATTCAAATTAAAATAATAATCACTAATAATTAAATTTAATAAAACCGTGTTAATGACATCATAAACACATTACGATTGTAAATAGCCCGACGAGCCACAATAAAAAGTGGTGGAACGCGTTGCAGAAATATATACAATCAAACTACAAAGTCCACTTGGTATCACAATTTTATTTTATACAAACTACCTGTATTTCATCACATTCAAATTTGGATGTATAGATATGTATGATAATGTCGACGAAGTGACAGTATGAGACCAGAATGTTGGTTCACATTTGAGCAGACTAACCTTGGACTGAAACTAGACTGTTACGAGACTAGGAAGTTAGTTGGCATCTTAAAGGACTAACTTTAAGCTGAGACTGTGACTGATGTGCAACAGGCAGTTGGGTTTACATTAGAGTGGACAGATTTTGGACTGAGACTGGTCTAATGTGAGACCAGTAATTTGGATTTATATTAGAATGGACTAACTTTGGGCTGAGACTGGACTGAAATGAGAGCAGTTGGGTTTAAATTACAGTTGACCAACTTTGGACAGAGACTGGACTGACATGGGAGCAGCAAGTTAGGTTGCATTAGAGTGGAAATATTTCTGACCCAGACTTGACTAATATGAGACAAGGAGTTTGCGTCTAAAACAGTACAACGGCATAGCTTTTTATTCAAACCTGACAACAGACTACAGCAAGTTGTGTTTATTTTATAGAGTGCACGTCGAGGTCCCGATTGACTTTTCTTGCCAATCAATCCCGTTTCGAGACTATGCGCGACGAAAGTTTGTGAAAATGGTAAAGACGAATACCTCCTGTGCCGTGACACTTGACTCTTAAAAGAATTAATGGAGCCCTGGCGAGTACACTGCGAAAAGTGGCTTACTCATTCTCATCCTTTTAATTAGAGTGGGGAAAGGAATGTTATAGCGACAAAAAATTCTAATCTTCTTATCATAAATTCATACACCATCTCAATGAGATCATGAAATTTTCTCTTGATGTTACCCGATTGAGGTGATCCCGAACTAGAACAACAAAGCGCCGGCGGTCCAAATATAGGATTAAATCTCTCATTAGCAGTACCTGATGTGAAAAAATTCTTCCTCTAGACTTTCTCAAACTCGTTAATAGCTCATAAATTATCTTTGCCAACCCATGAACACAAACCACCTCACATGCATTTTGATACCCAAGGAAATTCTGAAGGAAAATCACTAGTAATCTGGATTACATTTCTTAATTTACATACTCAAATCAATGAAATAAAAAAAAATAAATGGTAATACTGCTTTCAGAAGCTATTTCTCGAATCCATTAATAATTCATAAAACAAAAACTAAAGAAATACATAATTAATCAGTATTTAGAAATTGGAAGGGGAATACAGCTGAATTTTGTTAACTTTCCATTGGATTTTTGCCTGAAATACTAGTTCGTTTGAGAAGCAATTTCAAACACTCGTTAATTGTTCTTCCTCCAATTTCAAAACACCTCGAAACTCGTTAAAAAAGCTCGGCTTCGCCTCGTTTTTAAACTCGCTTCTCTGTATTCAGAAATCGGAAGAACACCATCTCGTGTTTGAAACATTACTTCAAACACTCGTTTGTCTTGTTTCATTAAGGGACTCCAAACCCTCAAAAAACAAAAAACTCGGGGATACATCCCCTTGGATTTCATTGTTTCCTTGTGTTTGGAATCCCCTGATGGAACACTCCAACTCGTGTTTGAACTATTACTTCATGGCTGCCTTGGGTAGTTAAAATTTGAGGACAGAAACACACACTATTGTAAAGCTTTGAAACTAAATCAGAGGATCCATAACAGTAAAGTTCTCTTTCTTTTTTACTTAAGTTTAAAAAAGAGCAATCAGATTTGGAATACAAGACTAACTGTGGTCACAGATCTAAATTACCAGTTTACATATTGTTCCCAATCCGATTTTTAATTCTAAAGTTAATTAGCAATGATTACTCTCCAAAACCACAAGAGGCTTTTCAAAACTTCCGTCCAAATGTTTTTATTCTGAAGGTTTGAGATTGCATTACTAAACTATGAACAACACATTGCATGCCGTGGATACGCAAAGCTGACTGTGATGGTAAATCTGAATTACAACTTGTAGATCTTCTCCGACCCTATTTTTATGTCTGGTGTCAGCGTGGATTTCTTATTCTATCAAACAAATAAAAGATTACCTAGAATACCGAGTACCAAAGGACAGATAATGAGATATTTCGAAACTGGGAAATAAAACTAGATAGTCAAATTAATTTCTGAAGGGTCTATGTAGTCTTGGTGACACAGTTGTTGTGCATGTGTCTTTCACCCCTTTTTCTAGGGCTAGATTTCTGTTCCTTGAAGATGTCTGACTAAGGCATCATCCACACGAATACGCTTTTATATGATAACTCATCTGAAGTTTTCCGTCTACACGACCTTAGGCTACGTTTACTACATACTGGAAAGGTTTTTGTGCTGGTACAAAAAGCTCGCCGGTATAGTGTAAACAAGACAGTTCTGTACTGTTGTAAAAAGTTATCCGGTATGATATAAACAGCAGACCTGGAAAGGCAGAGTATAATCCACCTCGAAGAGATTTGCACTTGAAACAGCGCACTCCTTCTCCAGCTCGCCAACTTGTTAAAAAATACGATCAATCACTGTGATTGTACTACGTAACCAAAAATTGTTTGCAATAATTCAACAATAATAACACACAAAACCTCGCGTGACTCCATATTGAATGCAATCAAAGGCTCGATGTGCCCCGAAAACCCATCCGATATGGAAAGTACCACTTTCATAAGTGGGACGGAACAACATCGCTCTGTTCCAAAAATCGCTCCGAAAACAGCGTTCCAAGTGTAAAAGTAAAGCCTATCCGGCATGGTTTTCGCGTCGCTACGGGAAGCTATCCATTATAGTGTAAACATAAACTTAGTTGAAATCGTTTACGCTTGTCATACCGCCCACACTTCAACACTGTAACGATTCGAAAAGGATACTGCCTGTCTACTAAGCATGCATAGGAGGTTAGCTCCATGAAAGCGCGATGTCATCGTTTACGAAAGCCTCCCTTTTCTGCCGTCTACACAAAAACGATAAGCTGACGTTTTTGAATCGCACCAATTTGGAGAGCGTTTTCGAAAGGCACCGTTTTCGGCGACCGAAAACGCCATGTACGTGTGGACGGGAGGCCAAAACGTGGAGAAAAGTGTGCGTTTTCATAGGAAAACGTATTCGTCTGGATGAGGCCTAAAATTACCTTGCTCACATATAGGAATAGTGCCGTCCAATTTGGCTCTACCAAGCACAGCAGGCTTCGTTTTTTTCAAGTACTCAAGTTTCCTCCTGATATAACACTGGATCCAGAAGGGGCTGCTCTCAAGGACCTCTAGAGAGAACAGCTTGGATATAGATAGTAGGATTATGAAACACGCTCGCAAAAAGTCACGCAATTAAAATCAAAATCAGATCTATGGTTATTTGCAATCGCCATTTGTTACGCGTAACTACCATGAATTTGTAGTTTCAAGATAATTTAAATAAAATCGATAATTCGGTCAAAGAAACTGTGTTCATTTTTTTTGTTTGATTTTTTGTTTATCTAAGATGATAACGCACTTTATATTCAGTTAAACTTTTATCCTGTTTTAACAGGATTACCTTGTCATTGGCGGGCCTAGGGTGGAGGCCCAATTGCCCTGGTCTTCCCCTTTTGAGCTGTTAAAAACGCTATAGTTCATTGAAATTAATTTCATGATAAAGCATGGGATAACTGAGCTGAGATTTTCATTGCTCTATGGTTGAGGCTGTATTTGTGACGACACTTAATTTCTTGCTTTGAAAACATTCTTTTGAATTTCTGGCATCCCATGTTAATTCATCTAGAAAGGGTACAAAACGCCCCAGCAAACATGACGTCTCACAAGAGTTTCCAACACAGCTATCTCAAAACCTTGGAAAACTTTCAATTTGGTCCCTCTTTTCGGAAATTCTTCATGGGTCCGCCACTGAACCTGTATTAACAAATACTAATTCACTCTTCGATCTCGAAACATGTTACTTTTCGTAAAATTTTATGTCTTAATATTTATCTTGGCAAGGAAAGTTAAGTGTTGAAGACGAGTTAGACCTCCCAATTTTGAAACCTGAAGTTTGCATCTTTCCTCGCAATCACATAATCTACGTTTAAGCACATAATCTATATCATCTAATATAACTCTGCAGATATTAACTTTGTCTATTAATTGTAATCTGTTCATTAGTTGCTAATAACTCAGGCTACTGGAGATCAGTGTCACTTCCTTTGTTTCTTTGGCAAATATGACGTGATTCAAAAGCTGACAAGTAATCAACGTATATTATGTGATTTGTTCATGTAGTCAGAGAATAATCTGCTGTTTCTTTGATTACAGGAATCCTCCAGAGAAATGAGAAGTGAAAATAAAGGTGTCTGAAGATGGGGAAACTATTGAAAGACTATGCACAAAAATTCAGACACAGCGAGCAGTTTATTGAGTGCTTTGCTAGTGGCGGGAAACGGGCCGGGAAATAGCAGGGGGTGTATGGTGGGGGTGAGGAGACTGCTGCCAACAAAAATACGATGTAAATTGTAGATGTGAAGACCTTAAGTTCATTAAGATAAAAACTTAGAAGAAACAACTGACATGAAGTGTGTTTATAATGACATGCGGCAGTAATAAGGTGTAAATGATTGAAAGTGACCACTTACAGGGCCAACAGGAGTTTTAAATTTCATTACACTATCCTGCTTCTTCAGCATAACACTTTGCATGAGGGCGTTTTGCCAACAAGAGATGCAGACGCTATAAATTCTTGGGGCCTACGGGAAATGTCCCGATGTCCCGGTGGGCCACGCCGCCACTGTACTTAATTTGCCCCTTGCCTGGTCAGAATACAAAGATTCCCCGGTATTTTCTCAAGGATATAGAGATCATACATGTAAAATTTCATTCATTCAGAACCTGCGGTTGGGAATCAAACCCGCGACCCGGCGAATTTGATGCAGTGTTCTGCCAACTGAGCACCTGAACGAAGGCCGTTGCCGGGGGCATGGTTAAGAGTTACGTACCTATCTATATAGGTGGTAATGCCGATGAAGCGAAGGCTACATGTTCAAGTTATATCGGCATTTACACTGGATCATCTGAAATTGAGTCCATATTCACCAGCATTCAAGGTTAACATTGGTGGATTCAATGGAAGATCAGGAAATGAAACTCGATTTTGGCAATGAGAATCATGAAACTATGAAATTTCCAAAGAATATTGATTAATATCTGGGTATGTTTGCCTAGAGAAAATGGAGCTTGCATTCAGAATGCTAAGAGCATGAACGGTACCGGTTTAAAAGCAAGTCATTACTTAGGAGGTAAAAGCAGGAAGGAGGCAAGTTTTCATAATACTGTATCTAAGGTTTGAGTGACCAATATATATATATATATATATATATATATGTATATATATATTTAAACACAGTTTTTAAATACGTAGATACCATGGTGAATGGTAATTTAAGATAAAGTAGGAGAAGATGAAGAGTAATATACGCTTAAAGAGGTATACACAGTTACTAAAGACTGTTGGATAGTTTAGTTCTTAACAGAACTGTTTGAAACTTAAAGAGGTAATATTCTACGTAAAGAATACGCCTAAAGAATCAGAAAAGAAAAGAAAAAAAAAAAGGAAAAAAAAAAAAAAAAGAAAAAAAAAGCCTCTTTAAGTTTCAAACAGTTCTGTTAAGAACTAAACTATCCAACAGTCTTTGGTAACTGTGTATACCTCTTTAAGCGTATGTTACTCTTCATCTTCTCCTACTTTATCTTAAATTACCATTCACCATGGTATCTACGTATTTAAAAACTGTGTTTAAATTTGTTACCACGACAAAATCGCTGTTTTATCATATATATATATATATATATATATATATATACAGGGGGTGTTCAAAAAAAAGTGGCCACCTGCCTTTAAAGCTTCCATCGTTCTTATCACAAGTGATTTTAAATCTTTACCTTTATTTTCCTTAGTTTACTACAACATTATACATGTACATGCATCAGCATTCTCGTTTAATACTTTGTTGGCATTCACTTTGATTTCATTATCGCCTTGCATCGACTCTGCATGCTTTCAATGAGCTTATGCACGTATTCTAGTGTTAATGACTGCCATGCACTTTTGAGATGTCAAACAGCTCATCTTCATTCTTTGGCTTACGGTCTTTTGTTGCCCGATTAAGCTCAGCCCATAAATTCTCGATAGGATTCAAATCTGGTGATTGCACTGGTCATTGTATCACATTAATTTTCTTATTCTTCAGATATCTCGATACCACTCCACTAGTATGTTTTGGATCGTTATCATGCTGAAATATAAAACCATCAGGGCACAATCGACGGGCGGAGGGAACAAGATGATGAATTAAAATCTTGCGATACACTTCTCCAGTCATTATTCCTTTAACTCGATGTAAAACCCCAACACCATTCCAGGAAAAACAACCCCACACGTTAATTGACTTTTGGTGTTTTACCGTGCCTTGCATTGAATGAGTTGCCATTTTCTCTTTATCAGTCCGCCAAACATATTGAGAAGAATTGTTTTGCAGAGTAAATGGTGACTCATCACTCTAAACAACACTTTTCCACTGATCAATATCCCAATGGACATGTTCACGAGCGAACGCTAAACGCTCTTTGCGATTCTTCTCACTCACGAATGCTTTCTTAGACTTTTCTCCAGTTTATTCCCTTTTCTCTAAGACGTCGCTGAATAGTTGAGGTGAAAACTTTTACTCCAATATGAGCTTCTAATTCATTAGCCAGCTGTTTCTTGGTTGGGGTTCCTATTTTAGAATGCTTGACTATGCACCAGTCACTTCGATCACTGGTCTTGCGCTTTTGTCCTGAACCAGGAGTACGATGGCAATCCCCACTTGATTTTAACTTGGCGCAAAGCTTCTTTGCTCCTGACTAACTGAGACCAAACTCTTTTCCAATTTGGTGAGCACTGACTCCAGCCTTTAGCATGCCAAGTATTTCATGGTTTCTTCCGACTTTTTTCTTTGCCTTTTCGTCTTGAATTTGCTTTCTTGTCTTCGTATTCGTTGTAATTCAGCGGCTCCGTAACTTGGAAATTTGCACAATGATCTAATTTTCTCATCTAACAACTGTTATACCGTAATTTAGCTTGCAACGCTTATGGTACAATATTTTTATGCTATACGCGAAAAATTTATGCGCATGAAGTGGTAATAAATGACAGATATCGCATACCTCCTGTTATTCCAGGTTTTTGTCACTCAGAATCTTTATGCATCAAAGTAACTTACATTTTGGTAGATGGCCACTTTTTTTTGCTTACCCACTGTATATAGTACAGATATGATGTAGGGTGACAGGAAAATAGAGATGAAATGAAATGAAGTGAAAAGAGGACCGCGTAGAACTAAAATAAAGAAAGGGGTATGGATGAGATGTTTTCGTTGAGAGAGGGTCTAAATTTCGATATAAGTAAGCTCTCTCTCGAAGGAGCTCAAAGTTAGAGTTCGAACGACAGGAAGAGATGATAGTGAAATTATCAGGAGAGATGTGGCGAAGAGATTATTTTGCGTGAGCAAGAACGCTTGAAAGGGAATTCGTTGCAAGTTTCTTTCCCGTCAGAGGCGAAACCCCCATATGCTCTGAGATTCGTGTATGAAAATGCCTGCGCGTTTTGCCGAAATACAACGCTCTGCAGCATTGACACGAGTATTTATAAATAATACGCGACCTCATCAACTTGGGAATTCGGTCCTTGAAGGAAAAGAAACCTGACAGTCGTCTGCCTGACTGGAAGATGAAACGCACGGTAACGTGTGGAAAAGCATAAGAACGTAGTTTAGCAATTTGAGTTCGGATTTGTAAAGAGTGTGAACCTGTGAAAGGGAGAGAAAAGTTGAGAACAGTTTTGTCAGGTGTGTTTGAGTTTCGTGTGGGCGGACTGAACAGTTTATCAAGAAAGACTCTAATGCAGCTGTCAAGGAAAGTGTCAGGATATCCATTGTTGAGTAAAAGTTTTTTGAGGTTAAGTAACTCGGCATGAAAGAGTTGGTAGGAGGAACAGACTTTAAAATAACGATTAACTAGAGTATAAACCAGACCACGTTTGTAGGAAATGGGAATGAAACTGTCAAAATGCGTGAACAAACCGGTGAAACTGGGCTTTCGGTAAACAGAAGTTGAAAACCCGTTCGAGCGATCGATCAGGATGTCCAGAAAAGGGAGAGTTGAATTGTTCTCAAACTCGCAAGTGAAGGAAATGTTGGGATGTTGTGAGTTTAAGTATTCATGAAAAGGTCAAACGTGGTCACGAGAACTAAAAATAGCAAAACAATCATCTATACAACGGCGGAAGAAAAGCGGTTTGAACTCTGGTGGACAGTTAGCTATCCAATTACGCTCATGAAAGGATAGGAAAGTGTTAGCAAAAAATGGACCGAGTGGAGAGCCCATGGCCACACCATCAATCTGTTCGTAAAGACGGTTATTAAATAAGAAAAAACAATTTTTAACTGAAAGGCATAAGAGTTTACGAAATTGCGATGCAGAGAAACCATTGTAAAGTTCGGAATTGTTAAAAGCCTTGTTAACTATGATGTCTATTGTTTCGTCAAGCGGAACGTTAGTGAAAATCGAGTTAACATCGAAGCTAGCCATGAAAACTTTATCTGTATCAAAATTAAAACTTCGTAATTCTTCAAGAAAGGAAAAAGTATCACTTATCATAAAAGGACTCGAAAGAAGGGGAGTAAGGGAAAAAACAAGAAATTTAGATAGGTTGTATGTGTGAGTGCGAATGGCGGAAAGGATGGGTCTGAAAGGCAAATTAATCTTATGTATTTTAGGTAAACCGTACATGATACCTGGTTGAGAGCCTGAGGAAGCTAAATGTTCATACGTTTCTTTGGATATAACATTATCTTTCTTGAGGTTACGGAGAAAGCTTCGAAGTTGGTTCTCCTGGTTGATGGTATGTTGCAATAGGTCGGATGACAGCGGTTTGAATTTGGTTGTATCGACCAAAATTTCATGCATCTTGGAGAGATAGTCGTCCTTGTTGACCACGACGATCCCGTTTCCCTTGTCAGATTTCATGATGATAATGTTGCGGTCATCTTTTAGATTCTTGAGAAGCTGATAGTCTTCCCGTGTTAACAAGAAATTGGGTGGTAAATAATTTCGGTAGCCTGACAGAGCAATGTCTTTAAGTTTTGTCTTAAAAAAGTCATCGTCAAAACCGGAGTCCTTGCAAATAGCTTCACGTTTGAGCTGTCGGTGTAGATACTTGAAGGGCAGAAGAAAGTCAAAATAGTCGAGTTTATTTTGTGGGAGTGAGAAGTTGAGTCCTTTGGCTAAGATATTCTTCTCTTCAGGTGTAAGCACACGGTTTGAATAATTAAAAATAACGTCATCAGGATTAACAGATCCAGTGGAGGAAGATGAGCAGCAAAGGCGGAGTAACTTTTTTTCTTGGACTTTTTGATGTTTCTCAATTATCCTGGTGTTCTATTTGTCAGAGACGGATTTTAAATGAATGAGGTCTATAGTTCTTACAAACGATGAAAGGTGAGAATAAGCAGCGGCTGCTTGGGTTGTCAAAACACGTATTCTTGATCTTTTCTGTGATATTTCTTCGTCCAAAAGTTTCTTTTGACATTGATAGTATGCCGAAGATCTTCTCAGTTTCCTGTTAGCAACTTTGAAAAACAGAAACTTAGGGATAACATTTCTCTTCTTACAACTCAGTAAAAACAGCAAGTCGAGTTTCGCTTTACCCAGCTTGAGATGAACGCGTTGGAAGTTTCGGAAGGCGGACAGCGAACCTTTGTCATATCGGTCAGTTAAAATCGTGGCAATTGATTTTCCGGGCGGAAAACGTAGACGTAATATAAAAATGAAATTCCAGTTCATGATTTTTATGTGGAAAGGCATAAATGAAAGAAATAAAACACAAAGTATTTAGAACAGCTTTACTAACGTTTCGTTGCGGACGTGCAACATCTTCAATCCTATAGTACAGATATATACATATATATACATATGCATATACATGCCACATACACATGAATATAAATGAATATAAATGTACGCACTACGGACCTATTGTTTTTCGATTAGCGCAAAGCCACAGAATAAAGAATTAACCAGAAGCCCCACTTAGTGTCGGCACCTCTGATGTACATGTCTTCGCGCATGTTGCCTCGCGCACACAGGAAGTTGGACGGCCGCCATGTTCTTGGAGGGTATAACTGAGTCATTTTCACAAGGAAACGATATGGAGTAGTTCAGTTTGAAGGGATCTGGCTAAATTTTGGACGTCGGATGGCGATTCTACCACCGAGGCCGGTTAAAGCGAAGGCAAACTGACTGTTTTTGTTAAAAAATTTCCAAATACTACGCTAAAACTGATCACAATTAGGCAGTTTAACAATCCTTGTCTCTCGGTGATTCACCACATTAATAGTCTGGGAATCGGAAATTTATTCAAATAATTTGAACTAAATTTACACTACATTTTTACAATCACACTACAATTTCTATTGACTGGAACACTTTTTAAAAGTTACCTAACAGCCGCTGTTATATGTGTTAAATGTTTGACTTGAAACGATTAAAACTCGCTAAATGTGTGCATACACTGCGTTGCATTATTAGGAGCTAAGAAATCTTTGAAGCTACAGTAAATCAGTTAAAGAACATCTACCTATAAAACTATTTATGCCTTTCAGTAAAGATTGAATCATCTTTCAATATCTTAAAAGAGTTTCAGGAGAAGTAACCGACCCCAGTGAAGTTTGATAATGTACATATGGTACGTAGACTTTGGCTTACAGTTTCTACTCAGAATTTATGCGTATGCATTTGTTTGTAATGTTTGGAAAGGCCTAAACTTTAATCATCAACAGCATACAGTTGCACAATTTAAGTTAAATAATTTGGTTAAATGAGGTGAAAGTCTACATGTGTAGTATGTAAATAACAAACTATAATGACAGTTGTAATTTATATATTTTATTCTAGCATAATAGGTGTGTTTGTTAAAGTACCCATCCAAAATACAATTGGGCACCAAGTGTAAACATTGCCTAAGATTGTCTATGAACCCATTCAGGTGCAAGGGTGCATCAAGGCTCATCACTTAGGTGAATAAAATTGTTTGCTGTTAGCCAGAATAAAACAGTAGAGTGTGCCCTTGTCCCTCAATGGGTTAAACATGCTATGGTTGATTTCCATGTGCAGGTAAGACCATGCAAGCAATGCCAGCAACTACTTTTGACATCTTACTCTATAACAATAAAATTGATTTTAAAAATGATGGCTTTCTGTCTTACAACTTACAGTATGAAAAATAAGAAATTAAAAAAATAATGACAGGACTTGGTTTTTGGGCAGTGTACAACATTAAATTTATAATCTCTACCAGTAATGTCAATGTATGTTTAACAGTGGGTGGCAATGATCCTTTAGAAATGCTGTTCATTATTAGAATTCAGAAAACTACTTATTCAGGTTTTCCAGTCTTTGCCATTGCATTATAATACAATTTAAATTGTAGAAATAATTTATGTTATAAATATAACAACCATATAGCTCATAAAAAATCATTTTTGTCTTTATAAAGTGTCCCTGAAAGGCACTTCCATGTTGTAAATGTTTCTTTCTACAGTTTGAATTCTCATCAGAAGGTAATCCTCTGTGTGCTTGCATCATACTGGGTTAATCTGAATGACCTTGTAGTTGAGATAGGAATGTAAATAAACTATAAGACACCAAAGAATAATCTGGCCAACACTACACTTCTCCAGATGAAATTCCAGCCTTTGCCTCCACATTGACTAGTACATCGTAAGTTTGAAACAGACACACTGAAACAGGACCTTCATCACCATCTGTGACCATGTCACTATATAAAGGAAAAGTTATGAAAAACCAGTCCATAAAAAACTTCATATTGTGAATTTTCCTGGAATCAATATTAAACAGGGTTCATACTGATGAAAGATCACAAAATTCCAGGAGTTTTCCAGGGTAGCAACGCTACTTTTCCAGGATCCAACCCCTAGTTTTCTTCTTTGGCAAAAAGAACAAGAGTGTAATCTTCCTTATGACAACAGTACAACATTATTTTGTTGGTTTCAATATAAAAATTAAGCAACAATGAACTCACGACTCGATTAAATTTGGATTTGACAGAAAAGCAAGGACAAAAGCAAACAAATCTATTTTGTGTAAGAAAAACGGAACTTTTGTGAATGTACGAATTGGCAGGTCTGGATTATCCAGGTTCAAATTCTTTACAAAATTCCAGGAGAATTACAGGAGTACCCAGAAAACAGCTGTTTTTCCAGGAGTTTTCCAGGGCCCTGGAAAGAACCGTATTAAGGGCTGAGAGCGACTGAGGTGCCGGTGAACACAAGCAAAATTGCACTCGAAAAAATCGTTTATACATTACCAAACTTATAAAAAAGTAATCGCTTACCTCCTCTTCAATAGATTCAGAAATGTAATGAAAATCGTCCTCTTACTTTTCCAAATACAGCAGTTTTAGTGAGCCAACTTTGGTTTTCGCCATATTGTTTCTAGTTGAAATGCGCTGAGTACACCCTCCAAGAACATGGCGGATGCGGACATGCGCAGTTAAAAAAGTGTGACAAGTTTCCTCGCGAGTGGGACTTCTGGTTAATTCTTTTATTCTGTGGCAAAGCTCCAAGGTTTTCCATTCATAGACATTAATCCCCGTTAGAGGCACAAGTCACGGGGATGTTTGGCCGTAGGGAGGCTTTTCGGCAAATTTACCTGCCAAAAATATATGTTTTCTTTTGGAAGCAAGTGTTTGGACCTCCCCCTTTTGAGAAATACCAGTTCTTCTTTGCTGTCCCAGGCCTTCCACCACTCTTTCACAAGATGCAACAAAAACTTTCAAAGAAATCACACCCACCCAAAAGTACCAGAATTCAGAAATCTCTCAATTCCCCACTAATTTCCAACACTAAAAGATGTTTGTTTTATTTACCAGTGAAATACTTCAGTCATTCTTTCATGGGAAGAGAGTTTCGGAGCAACTCGGAACTCGTCGGTGAGTCACCCATGGAATTCTAAAATTGATCTCTAAATCATATCAAGTTGTACACGCTGTAACTCTATTCGCAAGGAAGGGCATCGTGTATCTTTGGTGCCGGAAGGCCTACACTATTCAATTGACCTCGACACACTGTGGGCCTGACAGAGGTAAGACATAATCTGTTCGTTGATGAGAGTTCTTTTAATAAAGTATTCAAGGTCACGCTTTGTCCATCTTCCAGTTTTATATCATTTGAAGCGAATACTTCGCCTGATTTTGTTCAATTTGGGTGTTTGATTCAATTTGCTGCATTGCCATGCTCATTTTTCTGGAATTGTACTTTAACCTCCTTCACTGAAATGACGATTTCTTCGACACAAAACCATAACCCCGATGTTATAACTTCCTGTAAAAATGCTATTCTGAGACACGTTGGCGGAGATTTCGTTTTAAGATTTACACATCTGTGGCAGTTCAACAATCAAGAGCTAACAAGTCTTCCTTTTTATTCTTTGCACCATGAATTGAAATGATTTCGAAGAGCACCTAATTGTCTTTGTAGACAGGGCTTTTTTTTAGTAGTTATGATTTTTCTAGCAGCTG